>ML813914.1:6693-19009 GCA_009831015.1 Picea engelmannii
CATTAATTACATTCCCCTACTTGTGCCCTACGAGGCCAAGCCATACTTCACTGGGGCATTCATTTATGTATGTGTACTTTCAACCCAATCGTTCTTTATTCATTTGGAAATTGTATAAAGAACATTTCAAATTCCAACATGTAGAGTAGATTTTTGCCGTCGCAACCAATGACATATTTTTCCTTTTCACACAAAAACCCATGTCACCCTTGGTTGGGGAATTCCCCTTTCATGAAAATATTTGCAAAGATATCCATATCATGGCCCAAATACCAACTATCACTAACACCCTTGTACCAAAAATCCATATTTTGACCCATCATCCACTCCTTTGGAGTATCACCCATTCAACAAAGTTTACCCAATATCTGGTCATCCCCTTGACACCAGATCATGTTTTATGGTTGCTACCGTCATTATTCCCCCCTCCCCAAACAAGGGAATTTCTTAAGTCCCATACATCTTGAACATCGTTCATGTCACCATTTCATCCATATCCTCCTCCATTCATTCCCTGATACCCGTTTGATCAAATTAATGTCGAGAATTCCTTTGTTTCTTGTAGTCGCGCCACATTCCCTGTTGACATCAACACCAGTTCTGAGGAAGGTGGAAGTGTCTTGGCTCTGGTTCCACTATCAAAGAACAATCTTGGATGAAACAAAAAGAGTCTTCATTTCTTTTTGATGTTATTGATCCCCTTAAAATTTGTCCCCGACAAAGTTTCATGTTACGTTGGGTCTAACTATGCTATTGTTGCAGTTTTCAGTACTCACCAAATAGCTCTGAATTTTCTAGGCCATCAATGCCTTTGAGTTATCGATATATCACACCATTTTCCATTTCTTGATTAAGAGCCAGTTCATTTCACAGAACCATCATCTATCATGATTGACGCGCCCAAGGGCAATGCAGACATCCACTTCATCAACAATTTTTAGTTACAATCACATTCTTCTAGTTTCATGACATGAGCATGGGGCATGCTCACCTCGTTTGTACACAAATTTCCATTTTAGTTTTCCGAAGAATGTTGGAATTAGTTCAAATCCCATTTTCCTCCGACGGGGCGCTCTCACTGTCCCTCTTACCAACAACAACAACTCTCCTATTCTTATGGAAATTTTAGTAGAAAGAAACATTGATGTATTTTGGCTATGCATATGCTCCTAACCTCACACATCAAGGGACATATGTTATCGCCAAAAAATGGATCATACAAATAAAATCAATGGATGAAGAAATAATCAACTCAAATACAATATACAACCAATAATTACAGGAGGATCACAATCGGGTTGGCCAGATAATCACAAAGATCCTGAATTTTTGTGCACATTCAACAAACACAACACACACACATCCGCATGGGCTAACACGGTGTACAAAATGCACAAGGCATGCTCCATGTGACTAACAATCAAGAAACCCGCGTGGATGCGGAAATGATGCATTGATTATTTTGGTTGGGCCTCAACCACTTCTGGGATGAAGTGGATCTCGCCCATACCCCAAAATCACCCTAAAATTCCACCTTAGGATCACTGAAAGGATGGGAGGTACCTACAAAGGTCTCCCCATTCACAGTTGAAAGTAGTTGGAAACTATCTAGCCATCCTCCTATAAATAGAGGATCATTGGATGCAAAAGAAGAAGAATTTTATTGTAGTGTTATGCTGTTCAAATCTTATTCAAGAAGCCATTTGTTCTCTCAAGAATTGTTTGAGCAAGTATTTCAAAGGGAAACCTTTCCACCTCTTGGTAAGATTTCCCATACATTTCTTCACCATTGTCAAGTTATAATAGGAGAGTAGAAGCTCTACTTTGAGGGATTCAAGAGATCTCCCTTAGGAGGAATAGGGGATTCACAAATTCCACATTTCTCCTCTTGGTGTTCTCAATTTCAGAAGACTATTGTTTGTTGGGTAACCATTATTTGTGTTCAATGTCATTCATCTCTTGTTTATAGTTGTTTAATTCATGTTTCTTTGTTAATCAATTTCTTTTGCTTTAATATATGTTACATTGCTTGTAGACCCACTAACCTGCTAACCATTGTTCTGTGTTGTTTAGCTAGTCCAACTAAGCAATCAAGAGTCCTCTTTTTTCTCACCCAAGTGACAAAAGGAACCTAACAATAGGGAACCATGACAGTCACCAAGGTGAAACAAGGCCAACAACATAATGTCCAAGCAGACGTTCTATAATCAAGAGAAAATTTAATGCAACATATTCAAATGCCTCAAGTATTAAGGTGTCACTTACCACAATACCTGACTTCTACCTCATGGAACAACACCCACTGTCTTCTGGAAACAATTTGATGTGGTGAATGCCATCATGATGAATTGGAGAAGTATGGTGGTGGAGCAGGTCTCCATATGTGTATGTGGACACTGTCAGTTAATCCATCTCTCGGTACTCCATGTCTGCAACCTAAGGGCCTCGTGACATCATCTCCTTAGTTATCCCTATAAATGGGGAATAGAAGGAAGGACAAAGATGAATCTCTTAAAGACTTTCTTATTAGATTTATACATATTTTCTATATATTTCATTTGTATGATAGGCCCTATGTCAATGAATTGATTCTCCATTTAACTTATCTTACTAATGAAAAAGAGCAGGCCAGGCTGGCGTCAAGCCCCATTTTATCTGACATTGACGTTGCACTGATGTGTTTCTATCCAACGTGGAATCCAGACAACTAGGAAACGAGGCCACCTCAATTTTTTGTGTGTCATATTGTAGAATGCGATCCATACTACCCCGATCTTGACCACTGGGTAATCGGGACATCGGGCCACCATAGTTTTTTGTGCGTCATACAATAGAACCCGATCCATACTACACCAATCTTGACCACTGGGAAACCGAGACACCGATCCATCACGGTTGTTTGTGCATCATACAATATAACCCAATACACACCATCCCATTCTCGACCACTGGGAAACTATGACACCGGGCCACCACGGTTGTTTGCGCGTCATATCGTAGAACCTGATCCCGACTACTGGGCCACTGGGTCGTCATTCCACCGAGAACCATGGAGCTATCCTTTTGAATATTTAAGCCGATCTGGTTAAAGTGGGAACCAAGCCCTCATGACGTTGATGTGGCACTAGTGAGTTTCTATCCAACGTGGAATTGGACCACTGAGAAATTCTTGATGATCGCACATTTCAACATAGAATCTCTACCACAGGACCATTAAGCCACCGGACCACTGGGAACCATGGACTTGTTCTTTTAAATATTTAAGTTGGTATGGTTGAACTCCACCATTTTCACCTCATTTTCTTCACCATGTGGCTTATCTGAATTCTTGCAATCTCAATCTCGATGTGAGTTTTCTATATGACTCAACATTCGTATATCCATGAATTTAGCACACCGGATTGGAACTAGGTTTTCTAGCATCCTACGTGGTCTCCAACATTTCATCCTTTTCTATCGGTTATTCCAACGTGGCATGCGACGTGCTTACTGACATGTCATGTTTGACATGGAATCCATAACCCTCAAGCCTATCACATATGCAAATTTTGTATTTATTGTTATAATTCTTATTATATTATTTTAGTCCTGGGTTATTTTCATTGCAGGTGTGGTCAAAATTCTAATGTGGGTCTGACACTTTATACCTTTCCTAACTCTGAATATGAAATACATGGGGAGGATTAACCATATAAACTCTTCACAATCAAATTCCTTAGTGCATGTGGGATAAATATCCGAGCTAGCAGATCAACAACATAGATTAACTTGAAAAAACAAATCGATGACTGCAAAGCATTGAATTTAGAGAACCATATCTCGAGCTCCATGTGGTCAAATTAGGCATAAGATGGCTTGTTGGAAATATTAAACAATGAATAACCTTTTGGTATAATAGTTTTCTCCATGTTGATAACAAAAATGCCGAGGAAATTCGAGGAAAGAAGCAAATGTACATGAAGAGGGATGAAAGGAATTTTCTAGAATTGTAACTCATGAACTTCCTTAGAGATAATTTAATTACTTAAGAGTCTTTTGAATTTTGTTCATAATGTTTGTATACTAATTAAAAGAGGTGTTGAGGCAATCTGATTTATCTAACAAGACAAAAGAAATAATTTGAAATGATGTAACATTTGTAGAATGCGAAAGTTCTTCCTTATTTTATAAAAGGAAGACCATTGAATGTAATAAATGACTTTTTCTCCTTGTATAGACCGATGCTACTATTATTTCTAGATATATGAAGAGCATAAGGTGTTTTGAGATCATGGTTGTTGTCAAATGCATGTGGGATTACTCTAGATATGTGTTTGTCATTCAAGTTTTCTGGATACTCATCATATGAATTATTTCTATGCTTAGTGTTTGTAATGCTTATACTGCTATGATTTCTGATGAATACAGTGATGAAGTTATATATCTTCTCTGGAACTATTTGTGATCAGTTCCACAATTTCATTGTTTTAACACATTTTTGATAGATATGAACTATTTCTTCTATCAATAATATTATCTCAAACTGTATTCATTTAATTAGTTTTTCTTCTGCATGATATATTAGAAGTAGTTAGATTAGTTAGTTTGCTTCTATTTTGGATTAGACTTAGGGTAGTTAGAATTCTTTGGGGGACGAAGTACCGTCTTTTTCATTTTGTATTTTTAATTATTAGTGGTAACCAGTCCCACATACTAGTGGGAAACACTACCCCAAACGAGAGTAGGTCTAGTTGAGACCTACAATCGGGCATTCTCCCTTACCTTCTTGACAAGCCATTTGGACATGTCAATAGAAATGGAACTAGAGGGAGGGGCAGATGACAAGTTGAGCCCATGGATTTGTTCTTATTAAATTTTATTTATTTATTAATGGCTCCTTTCCATATCCCTTTATGGAGATGCTTTTCTGGTACTGTACCTCTTAAAACTCCTAGAAATATTTTTCATTTCTTGTCACAAATTAAATTTAATGGTGAGGGAGAGATTGCTGCATCCTAACATATTTTTCAATTTTGGAAATTTTGTTTGTCTCAGAATATTACTAATGAAAGTATCATTTGTAGGTTCTTCACTCTCAATTTCGCAAGCCGAGTCAAGAGCTAGTGTGAAACTTTGTCGGCTGCCTCTATCCACACATGGGAGCAGTTAATCCATGAATTTTGGCATGCGTTTGAGAATTATAATTATGATGAATTGTGTGCAGAAATATTAGAGCTTAGGAAGAACAAAGATAAATCTATTGAATACTTTCTTATTAGATTTATGCATATTTTTTATGGATTTCCTTTGGATGATAGGACCACTGTCAATTATTTGATTCTCCATTTAACTTCTCTTACTAATGAAATAGATTATATGGAGGATGAAGAATATGAATCAAGCCTTAATGCTACTTTACATGTTGATTTGGATTTACATGAAAATGTTGAAAATACTAATGATTTAGTTGAACTTAAAATGTTTGGATATTTCTTTACTATGGGGGAATATAGAGCAGAGAGATAATTCTTTTCTTGAAGAAACATATGTATTCCATTCCCCCCTTCCTTCCTTGCGACGAAAAAGAAACCTCTTGGGTAGTAAATTCAAGTTCAAATTTTCCTGTAGCTGACCAAGAGGAGGGTTTTTCTGCTGATAATATGACACTTCGGGTCACACTGATGGTTATGTCAGGTTCTCATTATCCTACCTCATCTTTTCCATCACAATAAATGGAGGAGGAAGGTATGGAGCAATACATAAATTTTGATTAGTATATTAATGAAGAAAATATGGGCACTGATAACATTATATGTTCCTCACCAATGGATAAAGTGAGATTAATTTCTATTGATCCGAGTTTTTCTACTATTGTAATCTCTCCTATTTGAACCGAGACATATCAAGAATGTTTTCCTAATGTTGTTGGATTATTTATTGAACCTTCTTGTTCTGAAAATTATTGTGATTTTCTCCTCTCTTCTAACCATGAGTATGTTTTGAAATATATTTTAGATTCACATATTGTGCAAGAGAAAAACAACAACAATGATCATTTCACTCAAGGAGAAGAAATGAGCATACAAGAAATATTGCTTTTAACACAACCATCCATTTTTTTCTTGAAAGAGGAAAACAATGTTGAGGAGGAAGGGGTTGACTGGGAAACCATTCCTAGTTTAGAGCCTATTGATTCACAATTAGTCACCAATTTGTTTAAGGAAGATGAAACATCATTCAAAGAATCCCCTTTTGAAAATATTTCTTATTCAAGAGAGGCTTTTAATTCTCTTAAGTCTTCTATTTATTATTTTTTGTATTCTGATCTCTTTAATGGTTTAATCTTGCAGGAAAACACCCATCAACCTATTCAAATAAAATTGACAAGATCGAACCCTTTTAAAGTACTTGATGGTGGTAATGTGCATATGGAAGATAGAGAGGATAAGGCCTCTTCCCATGAACTTAGTAATTTTATGCTTTATCAACCTTTTTCATGGGATGAAGGAAATGTTGTAGCAGGTGTATATCAGACCATGTCTTCTTTTATTTCATCTTCATTTTGGATAATAGGGAGTCTTCTTGTTTAATTAACCATTTAGTTAAGATTTTTGATGTTAGTAGATTCTACCATTGTCTTAAATATGTGCCTTATACCATGGTGGGTGCAAGTTCATGTATATCATTTGATCCCACTAATTTATCTCAAGTTGATGGTTGCTTGAAGTATGAACCCCAGAAAGCTTTCCAAGACAATGAGACACTTCGGTCTAGACCGATGGTTATGTTAGACCCTCATTATTTTAGCTTGTCTTTATGAATTAAAAAGTATATCAACACAAAGATTCTCTCACGAAGTACACTTCAAACTTATTCTATACATGGTTCTCATTTGATATTCTACTTTCCCCTAAACCCCCTCCATAAATTCTATGATAATCATGCCATATTTTATGATAACATTGAAGCATGGTTGGAGGGATCTTACTCAGATAAATTTCCCATGAATTATCATTGTCACATATTTAATATGGTGGATAGAGATTTTCAAGTTTAATTTTTCCTACTTTTACTCTATTTTTTTCTCCAAGTTGTGTTACTGATCCTTTTTGATGAACATGTGTTTCCATGCTTGGAATTACATGGATGGATACATTGGCATTATGAATTTGCTTAGTTCATTTTTTGACCGATGTACTATAGGATAGGAGTAGGATAGAATAAACTAGTGTCTTTTCTTTGCATGGTTAGTTTTGGTTTCTAGTTTTTAATTAGTTTTATGTTTGCCTTTTCTTTTTTGTTACTATTCGCTGAATATTAAATGGATTTCTTAGAAAATGTGGAAAGGAATAGAAGGATTGCATGCTAATTGTTTCCCTTGAATGGATCTTTAAATACAAATTTAATTTTTGATATGGGAAAAAAATGTTTTGTTTCATTCTTAAAACTTTTTATGTGTTGGGGTAATTTTCAGATAACTGATTTTATTCATTTTTCACCATGTCAAATATTTTTTCAACCATTTTGTCATCTTACAAGTGAGATATTTTAAATAAAGAATGTTCTTGTGGTGAAAATGAGCACTCATATTTGTTCCATCTTTATATCCACATCATTCTAATTTCAAGATTTTACTTGATTGAATTTCTTTAGAGCTCATATCTTGTTGTCCCATACACAATGAATTGAAATTGTGAGTATTAATTTCTTCCCATATGAAATTCAAGCCACTCCAATTCCTTGTAATTTCTTTGGATGATTATTCTTGGGTTTGGAGTTATCCAAATGGTTTCTTACCCAGTGACTGTTTTCTTTGGTTACTTTCAACCAACATGATTTTCTGTATAGACTTTTCTTAGCATAGTGAGCTTGGCTGATTTTTCTTTTGAGATATTTTCTTTCAACACCCATTGTTTTAATTTTTGGACTTTGGATATCCATATCTTATTCTCTATTCAATCAGTCTTTTAAGGATGAGTTTTCCTCTAATCTTGCAGCTTGCTTAATCCAAATTTATTCTTATATAAAACAACAAGAGATATTCTTTCATGTTGCTCAGAAATATGTTTTGACAATTTCAGACAACATTATTCTACAAATATTCTTGCTGGAATATCTTTCAGAAAATTTATTGGGATCAATCATTTAATTTACTAATCCAATAGTTAATTGAATGTTTAATCCCAGTTCGGTTAATCATGGGGATTTTAGACCTAGTCTTTTCTTAGAAAGTATCTTTCCACCCTTTGGATTTACTGATCTTAAGTCACTTCTTCTGGTTAAATGATTGAGTAATCTGATTTTTATCATGGCTTAGTACTACCCACTTATCTCAATGTTGAAATAATTCAAATTCTTGGGGGTTGTAAATAGCTCGGTGGTAAATGTCAATGCAACTTCTAATATTCTAAATTTTGAGTTTTCAACATTTGTTTTCATCTCAGCCATGATAATAATTTTCAAGATGTGAATTTCTTGTGGGTTGTAACTCATCAATCTATTGGGTCTCACACTCTTCGACATTCCCTAAACCAAAACTCAATTTACTTATAACCCAAGAGGATATGCTTGTATGGGTTATTTTTTTTTATTTGATCTCTCTTGGTCATGATTTTCTTGGTTTTGTTTTTAAGATTATATGTTTATTTATTTTGGATGTAAAACCTATATAATAGAGAGACATGCTACACACTCATCGACATTTCATTTTCTCCATATTCTATGTGATATGTAAGCCCAAGAAAGTGAAATTTATAGTTTCTTTACTTGGAAAACTTCCGAGAACTTGAGGATATCAATTTCATGGTTTTTCCCATCATGCCAAACATCAATTTACTACTTATTAGAAATCGGGTTTTAGTCACCTCATTGAATCATGATTTCTAATTATATCTTTCATTTATGATGGGGGGAATCAATCCATCTTGGCTGCGATATGAGATTATGTGTACCTTACCAGAGTGTCTTAATTTTTCCAATTTCCATCGTGATTTCCTCTTACCTCTCATAAGGTTGAATATAGTCATAGAGGTTTCACATAATTATCATTAATGACAAGAGGAAACAAATGCATTGGTGTGCAATGATGGTGATTTTTGAATCAATTTTTCATTTATTTTGTAAGCATGCTAAATGTTTGGTGGTGGAATGTTATCATCTTTATAAGATAGATGGAATTGAAGTTTTATGGTTCTAATTGTTTAATTTGATTGATTCCATTCCCACAAAAATGACGATTTATGTAGGGGATCCAAATCTTACAACAATAGACGACACTAAGTCCCCTATCAAAGGGAATATTGTGGGAAAACACATAGTGTTTATTTCTCATGAAGAAAGTTATGAGATTTGACCAGATGAACGAAAGATGAATACTTGAATGACTGAACTGTCATTATGATTTTACATAAGTTTTATGACAACCAATATAATTCAAGTTTATAGTAGCTTAGCAAGATTTTCTTATGATTATTTTTAATATTGGTCTTTAGTTTTATATTTAGTCTAATTTCATTTTAATACGTTAGTTATTTAGAGGAAGAGTTTTTCCCAAACTATCAAATAACATATCATAACATTCTTTTTTGTTATGCAGGTTGGGAAATGGCTTGTGCAACCAACAACTCAAGATTTTATTCTTTAATGAAGGCAACTTAGGGAAGTGTTAATCTACACTTTGCTACTCACATTCCTTTGCAATATTTTTTTATTTATAATTAATCAACCAAGATTGTCACCAATTCAACAATTGATCAAACATATAGTCTCATTCATGTATTCCCATGTTGGTTTTTGATCTAGTTGATATTTGGAGTCATTTTCATGATTATTTGTGATGACCTCCATAGTTGCAATATCTCCTCTTAGCATCATTAGATTGAATCATTTGAATATTCGTGATTAAGAATATATTTTATAGCAAAGAGAAATTGATGCTTTGGTGAGGAATATCAAATGTAATTTATGTTGTTGAAAAGTTGGTTATTTTCAAGTGTGAAAAGGACTTGCTCATGTCAAGAAATCTTGAGAGCTTATGGGTTTGTGAAATGTTTCATGTGATTGAATTTAAAAATATGTTTTGGCTAAGCATTATCATTAACCCATTTTTCTAGATTTTCGAAAGATTATTTTTGTGTTACTAATTGAAAGAAAAAAATATATGTAACAACTGGATTGGAGGATTGTGTTGTGAATTTTTTCACTAGATTATTAATTCTCGTAATCTTGCTTTTCGATTTTTGTCCCGAGAATCTTTCTATTGGGGTTCATTTTGAATGGTTAACTTATCTTGCCTAATTCTTACTCTTTGTTACTTCTGAGTCTTCATTGAAAATTCTTCTCTAAGGATGTCCATCATGATTTATATTATGTTGTTAGTATTACAAGCCTATCTTTCAAGATTAATTCTTTTTGTGATGACTAATAGAGTGTACTTTTGATTTTTCTCTTAGTTTAGTGTAGCCACTTTATTTATTTTAATTTGTACATAATTTTACTCCCTTCTCTGCTTAGTTTGGAAACCATGGTAGTGGGATCATATTCTTATACCATCAGGGGTGAATGATACAATCATTGGGTGATCTGGATCAATAATGAAAGTGGAAATGAATATCTTGGTAAAAAATATCATGCAATTTTTTAGTTTGACAATCCGACATCTTCAAAATCTTATTTCACTAAGATCTTATCCATGGAAATAATCTCAAGGGGGTGAATTCCTCAATTTATCTAATTATTTTGGGCATTTCAACAATCTGATTTTTTTTCACCAGAAAATCTCAAATCAGTTGGAACAAAAGCTTGCTTGGATATCAATTTTCTTGATCATTGTTCATTGTAGTCTTGCTGATTTTTTGTCCTAAAAATATTTCTTGATGGGTCTTAGCTTGTGTGAAAAGTTTATTTAATAATTTTTTTTCCTTTATTCCAATTCTTGAAGTTGTAATAGCGATACCTTTATGCATATAATTCATACTTTGTTGCTACCCCAGATTTATTCCTTGTTGTCGGGTTCTCTTCTTATTTTTCAACTAGTTTCATTTTATTTTGATGATTGAAAATTTCAATTTCCGGTTTCTCTTAGTTTAATTTTATTTTTCATGTTTTAGCTTTAGTTTAGCACTTGCTTTCTTCTTGTATAGATTGCTTCCATCTTTTGATTTAAATGTTGGTATGTTCCCTGAGATGATTTGACTTCTTAGTTCGCCTTGAGGATTAATCTTTAAGTTTGAGTAAGGGGTTGGTCCAATCCTGGTCACATAGTGAAGAAATTTTTACAAGTCATGAGATGCATGGGCTACTCTATGTGAATGAACATTCATGAAGTTCTTAGCTATGGATATGGATTGATAGTTTTGGTGGAACACATGTGCTTAATGAGCATACCATGATAATTCACGAGTATAAGAATGTGTCCATCTACTTTTTTTTTTTGAGCTCCATCTACTTCATACTATTAATATGGCCAAATAATGTGATGTTTTTTGGGGAGACTTGTGGGTTAAACTCAAATGCATAACTATTGGATTACTGAGAAGAGGGGGGGGGTTGAATCAGTAATAGAGCAATTTAGTCCCTTTTAACCATATAATCCAAGTGTTATATCAATGCAACATTATTATCCAATAACTGTAGAGTAAATAAGCAATGAATACATGAACAATCATACACATACACAGTACACCAATGTTTTACGTGGAAACCCAAATCGGGAGAAAACCACATAATGTTTTTTCTTATATGTCTTGAAGAATTACATTCATTGGAAGCACCAACTTCCTTTGTTTTCCAGCTGCAACTGGAAGGAGGCTCCAACCCCCTAGTTTCTCAGGCTACAACCTGAGGGAAGCTCCAACTCCCCAATTCTCTGGCTACAACCAGAAGGAGGCTACAACCCCCTATGTTCTTCGGCTACAACCGGAAGGTGGCTACAACCACCTGTCCTTGCCCCATCCCGCCACCCTGAAGTAGAAGTAGAATGATGGAACCACTGTCACACTATCACTGTGAGATATACTGTTGTAAACCTGTACCAATAAATATGAACCATGCATCAACCATGCATCAACTTGTAATCAACCTATATCATAAACAAGTGCATCAACCATGAACCAACCTGTAATCAACCTGTACCATAAACAAGTGCATCAACCATGCACCAACCTGTAATCAACCTGTACCATAAACAAGTGCATCAACCATGCACCAAGTATGTTCCAATCATGTGTCAACTACTCATAAACTATGAATCATCAATATTTACCAACATCATCAACTATACACTTCATGTATGTGTCAACTCATCAACTACTTGTCTCAACCATGTACTCAACATGTG
>ML813914.1:55036-73740 GCA_009831015.1 Picea engelmannii
TCTTGGCTAGTATAGTTATTTTTACAAACTGGGGGAAACAAGGTGTTACAATTCCCTCCCCCTTAAAGGAACATCATCCTCGATGTTCTTATCTATCAACATGACATGCATGTACATAAGTAAACAAAATCGGATATGCTTGTCTCATGGCATCCTCCATTTCCCATGTAGCCTCATCTGGGACAAAATGTCTCCACTACACCTTGACCTGTGCAATGGTTTGGTTCCAGAGTGGGGTTTTCTTTCTGTCCAGTATACATTGAGGTTCTGGTAGAAATTCTCCCTCCGGTTCCACTTGGATCACAGACCAATCAATTATATGGTTAGCATCATGTACATATTTCTTCAATAAGGAGACATGGAAAACATTAAGTGCTTTGACGGTGGGAGGAAGTGCTGGCCTATAGGCTACAGGTCCCACTCTATCTATAACCTCAAAGGGTCCACAATACCGAGGTGCTAACTTGGCACAAACTCCCATTTCCAGGGAACTTTTCCTGGGCCTGACTCTGAGATATACATGATCTCCCGCTTTGAACTCTCTTGGAGTTATCTTTTGGTCGGCATAACTTTTCTGTCGGTTCTGAGCGACCTTCGGGTTTTGTTCTATCTGAGTCACTTGCTATTCCATTTCTTTCAACATGTCGGGTCCAAAAGAAATCCTGTTTACAGGATTACTCCAGCTGACTGGAGTGTTACACAGTCTATCATAGAGGGCTTCGAAGGGACTCATCTTTAAGGATGATTGGTAGCTGTTGTTGTAGGTGAATTCTACCAGTGGTAGGTAGTCTTCCCACTTCTTGGGTTGGTGCATTACATGCATTCTTAGCATGTCTTCAAGTATTTGGTTCACTCTTTCTGTTTGTCCGTCGGTTTGAGGGTGATAGGCGGTGCTAAACAACAATTTGGTTTCTAAGCCAGCCATTAATGATTTCCAAAAGTTAGAAGTAAATTTCGTGTCTCTGTCAGACACGATCTCTTTCGGCATACCATGCAGTATGAATATCTCCTTCATGAATACCTCGTCGATATCGATTGTTTTGCAAGTTGATTTGACAGGGATGAAATGAGCAGACTTGCTCAATTTATCCACCACTACCATAATGGCGTCGTTCTGTTTGGTTGAGGTTGAAAATCCAGTGATGAAATCCATGGAGATGGTTTCCCATTTCCATTCTGGGATTTGTAAAGGTTGCAATAATCCTGCTGGGTGTCGGTGTTCTGCTTTAACCTGTTGGCACTCTATGCATTTGGCTAAGTACTCGACTATGTCTTTCTTCAATCCAGGACAATAAAATTGTTTCCTGGTGGCAGTGATCATGTTCTGGTATCCTGGATGACCAGAATAGGGTCTTTTATGTAGTTCATCTAGTATGAACCTCTTCAAGTCGTCACAATCTGGAATAAAAAACCTTCTTCTGTAAGTGAGCAGACCTCCTTCGGTCATCTGGTAGCCTTCATATTTTTCTCCAGTGGGTCCTTGCTGTAGGTACATGGTCACGATCTGGACGAATGGATTTGTATTTTGTGCATTTCTGACTCTTTCTTTGACATCTGTCTTGCGGGTGCTCACCGCTGCCAGGTGAATTGTTTTCATACTTCTACTAAGGGCATTGACCACCCTATTTTCTTTTCCTTTAATATGTTTGATTTCAAAATCAAACTCGCTAAGGAGGGCCATCCACCTAGCTTGTCTCGCATTGAGCTTTGGTTGATCAAATAGGTATCGCAATCCACAATGATCTGTCATAAACACAAACTTTCTTCCCAGGAGGTAATGCCTCCACATTTTCAAGGCATGCACTATGGTAGCCAGTTCTAGATCATGGGTCACATAATTGACTTCATACTCTTTCAATTTTTGGGATTCATAGAAGATAACACATCTTTCCTGCATAAGGACTCCTCCGAGCTCTTCCTTATAGGCATATGTGAAAACGAGGAAGTTAGCTTTTGGATTGGCGATCTTCAGCACGGGTGCATGGGTCAGTAGATGTTTCAGGGTTTGAAATATTTCTTCACACTTTTGTGTCCACAGGAATTTTGTCCCCTTCTTCTGGAGGGCAGTGATTGGACAACCAATCTTGGAGAATCCTTTTATAAATCTCCTATAGTATCCTGCTAATCCAATAAAGGATCTGATGTCCGAAACATCCTTTGGGGTAGGCCATTCCATGATAGACCTGATTTTGTCAGGGTCTATCGCTACTCCTTCTTCAGAGAGAACATGGCCTAAGTAATGTATTTGCTTATGGAAGAATTCACATTTGCTGAATTTGGCATAGAGATGATGTTCTCTTAGCACTTGCAGCACAAGTCTAAGATGCTCTTCATGCTCTTTTCTGTTCTTGGAGTAAATTAATATATCGCCAATAAAAACAAGCACAAATTTGTCTAGGAACTTGCTGAGTACATTGTTCATCAAGCACATAAAAGTGGCAGGGGCATTGGTCAACCCAAATGGCACTACCACAAACTCATAGTGGCCATACCTCATTTGGAAAGCAGTTTTATGGATGTCTTCACCCCTGATTCGGACTTGATGGTATCCCGACCTCAAATCAATCTTTGAGAAAATAGACGCACCCCCCAATTGATCGAATAGGTCATCAATCCTGGGCAAGGGGTACTTGTTCTTTATGGTTACCTAATTGAGTTGCCTATAATCTATACACAGTCTAAGGGTACCGTCCTTATTTTTCACGAACAGGACTGGTGCTCCCCACGGAGACACGCTGGGTCGAATATAGCCTTTATCCATCATTTATTTTAATTGCATCTCGAGTTCAACTAACTCGGGTGTGCTCATCCGGTAGGGTGTCCTAGACACCGACACTGCTCCTGGCGCAAGTTCTATCGAGAAGTCTATGTCTCTTCTCGGAGGTAAACCCGATACCTCTTCCAGAAACACATCTTTGTATTCTCTCAGGATAGGGTGATCGTCAGGGCTTGGTTTGCCACCTTCAATTGTTTTCAACACCTGTATTGCATATAGGGGACATCCCTTTCGGCAATACTTTCTCATTTGTAGAGCTGATATTTGTCTCACCAAGATAGGTTTTCAGATCCCTTGAAGGGTTATCTTTTTCCCTTCTTTACTTACACATTCTAAGGTTTTGTGGTAACAGTCCAATCTGGTTTTATGGGCGGCTAGCCAATCCATACCAATCAACAGATCATACGATCCCAGGGGTAATAAGTTAAGGGTTGTTTGGGTGGGGAATTTACCCAACATCAATTAATGTACTCAACATCAAGTTGTTGCTTTGTGGTGGGAATTTACCCAACATCAATTAACGAATTTTACCCTAGAAACAACTTGTTTTTTACTAGTCCTTAAATGAACCCAATATTGGTGAGTGACGTGCAATGACAAAGTATGGGCTTGGTTACAAATAACTATTGGGTATCCTTCAAGACTCTATATCTTTCCAATGGTTTCACCGATTGTTATATAAGGCATTGGATCATGTAGAGGAAGAACCTGAGATCAATACCCCTTTGCTAGAGAGGAACATATTCTAGGTGGGAAAAGAAAAGGAAGTGCACTAGTAAGAAATCCTCACCACATTTAGAGATTGGGGGATATAAACTGCAAGATGTCATGATGGATTTAGGCTTGAATGTAAATATTTTTCTAAGAAGTTGTAGGAAATTATTGGGATGCCTAATTTAGTGTACTCATCCATCTAGTTGCACACAATGAATTAGTACATGTTCTAAATGTTTGGGTACCTAGAGGGGCTAGATATTGACATTGATCAAGGGGTCCACACCCAAGAAGATTTTGAAATTATTGAGATTATGAATGATGGAGATCCTTATCCCACATTTATTGCAGTGATAGTTTGGTCATTTGATAATGATCTTATCCTAAATCTTAAAATTAAGTGGAAAATGATTTTTGAGGTGGAAGGAAAACAATTTAGTATAAACTTTATATCCTACCCAAGGTGAGTGGTTTGTGGATGATAATATACCATGTAATGTAGTGGATCAATTTTACATCCTTACTTATAAGAAGTATGATGAGTATATTAATCCCATTCCCAACCACAAACTCAGGTGGCATAGTGTTTTCTCTTTTGATACCAACTCCTAAAAGACACTACAATGATGGAAAACAAGAGAACACAAGCAATCCACTCAATGTTTCTCTATGGTTCAATCCACTTGTTGGGTTGGTGTTGAGTTATTTTTTGCACCAAAGTTTGATGGACTAGGGAGGTACAATATATCATTGAGAACATGCACTATAAGGTTGACCTTGTGTTGTGCATAATTTCCTTGGATGCTACCTTACGAGCTATGCCAACTCCCTCGTGAATGACATAATATGAATATGGAAACATAAGAAGAAATGAAGGACATAACAACAGAGGGTGAAAACATTGCATGAATATGATGATGTTTGTTTGGTTGTCTAGAAGGGAGTATGCAATGATGATCCACTGGAGAGATCGAGAGCATGAGAGGCTAATTGTTGAGGTGGGGAATATCCACAATTGTAGAGAACACTCATGAATATGAGCTACTAAAGTAATTTGATTGTTCGTTGATGAGTACTATGCATGGGTATACTAGAGAATATTATCATGATGTAGAATCTTAATGAATATTTTGAGTTGTGAGGGTAGCAACTTGAGTTGGCCTTCCCCGATATATACTTCTTGACAAGGCTATCGATTCAAGGGGAAATACAAAACACTCAGTGCCAATTATGGGTGGTCAATATTATAGAGGCACTCGTAGCCCTCCATTGTGAGGAGGGAATACAAATTTTGGATGGGTCAATACCATTAAAGCAGATTGGTAACCTAGGAGTTAGGGTAGTGTTCCACATGGTGTTGAGGGTGGGTGGGATGTTTTCATCCACTAGATTTTAGGCGACTAGTCAGGAAGGTTATGGGGGTGCCTGATATGCATGGTCATGGATACTTCTAGGGATGTTGTGGACATAAATTATCCATTTCCATGAGCATGGGGGAGGCAAGTTTGCATTTAACAAATTGATATGTGCCTTCTTTTTTGAACGGATTCTTTCTATCTATCTATGTCATGCCATTAAGGCTAATAGAGTGAGCGAGACATAGATGGCGTGGTTAGGGGAGTTGATGATCCAACTTGATGGTGGAGAATATGGCCATATCTTCTTTGAGAACTTATTTTATGCAAGGGAACATAAGATCATAGTATTTGAGGAGTATCCCTATGCAAGGATTGAATTTTGAAGGCACCTAGACTTGTTGATGCCGCAAGGGGATGCCCGAGACCCATGGTGAGATTTTTTTTCTTTTATTTTTAATGAGTGTTTTTACTACAATACATGTATGTGTATAAATGTTTGTATTTATATTGTAATTTATATGTGAATTTATGATGATATTGATGAATTGCATGTGTCTGTGTAGATATTGGGATAATGAGACCCGTCGGAGCAGCACTAGCACCAAGTGCACTGCTAGCCGTGAAAAACAACTAAGAGTCAAAGATATGGAGGAGGGTGTTGGGCCAAGAATTGAGGACGAATGCAATTTGAAGGGATTTCTAACAGAGTTCCATTGTTTATTTGATATCTTGTTGGAGGGAGTCCCTGAGGATAGGTGTGTTACACTAGAGGACTACTTCATGTATGCATGTATTGGCATAGAAACTGAGTTAAGTCACTCCTATAGAGAGCTACTTGAAGCAACCATATTGTGAGTGATTTGGTTTAAGGTAGGCATGGCGAGGTCCAACCTATAAGATACCTACAACCTTTCAACAAGATAACACCGCTACAACAATGTAGTAGTAGTGGGTGGGATGCCCCCTTATTTTTGTATGGAAGTGAATATGCATATACAATTTTTGGGAGATACAGACTAATGATGTAAAATCACTATTTTTTTAGGCTAATATATTTATATACACAATATGTTCATGGTTTTTCACATGTGTGATAATGCGTTTGATGTGTTTACATGGTTTATTTATCATGAGATAATGTTTATGAACATGCTTTGGTTTATTTGTTTTCATATTTGTAAAAACATTAATGTAAAATGTGTCGGGACTTGATTTATTATGGTGTCTACAAAAACATTGTGATTTATAGGAACATCAATGAATGTACTAGTATCAAAATATTGGGATATAAGTCTAACCCATAGGCATTTCCTGAAAAGAGAAGGATTGCAAGCATTGCAAACCTTGTTAAACTATGTGACAAGTATCTAGAAATCAAGGTGAACGTGACAATTATTAATGTGAAGGGTGATTCCGTCAACAAGTAAACAGATCACGACATCACGTTCAACTTGAATATTGGTTGTGGGGCCCAAGAAAAAACCACTGCAATGAAGTAACATATGAGACCATGAGTAAATATCCCATGTAGTTGAGGAAAAATTCTAAGTCCAATGACTTGCACCATCGGTGAAGATAATGTAACAGGGACTCCATGAGACCATCTAAACAAGTAAGGGTGAGAACGCAAATATAAGGCACAAAACAAAACAGTAAATGGAACCATAAAATAAGCAATCTTAAATTATATATAATCATGATTGGGTAGTGCTTGCTAGTTGTTAGGCATAGAAATACTTAAAGTACAACCCATTAAGGGATTCCTTGAGGAGTTTGTCATTTGGGGAAGCAATTGTGTATGACCCCTTCACGACACAATGTTTTATGATGTAGGGACTCACCATAGGGATTCAAACTTTCTAAGGCCTAACTTTTCTTTGGTTAGGTCAAAAGAAAGGACTAGATCACATTCGTGAAATGAAGGAGGGTGGACCTATCTATCGTACTTGGCCTTCAAGTGCTTCTTCATGGCCTTGTTACTCTATAAGGTGGTGTGATGGTCTTCAACCACACATTCCAAGGTTACTAATCAATGTTCTAAGTTGGTGGTGTTAGGGAGGCGTTTTATTGCTAAGTGGAGAGGAGGGATCTTACATTCAATGGGTAAAATTGGCTCTATGTTGTGAATGAGATGGAAGGGTATAAATGCAATGGAAGTTTAATGGATGCCCAATAGGTCCATAACATCAATAAAATCATGTGGTGCCAATAGATTTTATTGTTGTTTATTATTCTTTGAAGCATAATTGTTGGAGTATTGAGAGGGGGGGTGAATCAATAATATCGTAATTATAATCCTTTTTCTTCAAATAATCCAACTGTTATAGCAATGTAGAATTATTATCCAATAATGAGCAATAAGAAATGAAAAATAACACATATACACAGTACACTAGTGTTTTATGTGGAAACCCAAATCGGGAGAAAACCACATAATGCTTTTTCTTATATGTTTTGAAGAATTACATTCATTGGAAGCACCAACTTCCTTTGTTTTCCAGCTGCAACTAGAAGGAGGCTCCAACCCCCTAGTTTCTCAGACTACAACCCGAGGGAAGCTCCAACTCCCCAATTCTCTGGCTACAACTAGAAGGAGGCTACAACCCCCTATGTTCTCCAGCTACAACTGGAAGGTGGCTACAACCACCTGTCCTTGCCCCGTCCAACCGCCCTGAAGTAGAACTAGAATGATGGAACCACTATCACACTATCACTGTGAGATATACCGCTGTAAACTTGTACCAATAAACCTGAACCATGCATCAACCTGTACCTCAACCTGTAATCAACCTGTACCATAAACAAGTGCATCAACCATGCACCAACATGTACCAAACAACTTGTAATCAACCTATACCATAAACAAGTGCAACCAACCATGTACCAAGTATGTACAAATAGTGTGTCAACTACTCATAAACTATGACTCGTCAATATGTACCAACATCATCAACTATACACCTCATATATGTGAGAACTCATCAACTACTTGTCTCAACCATGTACCCAACTTGTACATCAACCAAAATCCCTCATCAATTTCATCATCCAAATATGATTTATAACTCTGTAATAGACTTGGTGTTATCACTCCAAGAAACTCTTTGGGGTTTTAGGCCAAAGATGCTTGGTAACTTAAGAAAAGATAATTTAGATATGCTTGGATCAATGGGATAACTCAATAACTAATGAAATGGACAACTCATCATACATTTGAATAAGACAGTGCTTTTAGAGATCAATAATCAGACAAAATAGTTTAAACGGGGGATGAAGAATACTAATCTTGATAACCAAATACAATAAGATGCAGTGTCATACAAGATAGCAAGGATGTTCTTCAATTCAAGTTTATGAGCTTAATAAAGAAATGACAGTCTTTATAAGCTAAAACAAACTGAATTCAAGTGTAGAGAGATGAAGTACATGACCAATCTGATATTGAAGACAAAAGAAAACTGTGATTCTATTATCAAATAAGAGTCTATTACAGTGGCAAAATGTATCCAAAATTGAACCCTGATATCTTAAAAAGATAGGCATTTATAGCCTTTACAGCAAGTCTATGATCTTGGAAAATTGGATCTGTATATCTAAATATAGAAAATAAAACTAACTAAATACAATTGGATAACCAAAGATCTAATTTATATGAATCAAATGGTCTTCAAAAGGTCTTTGACATCTGGTCTTTATCATTGATGTGCCTCTGATGTGTCTCTAATATGTCAATGATGGGAAAGACACATGTCTTCAATGGATAAAAGTTTTTACCAGTTGTGAGAAAAGTTTTAGCTGACCATGTGAGCATTTACCCGATATATTTCCACAAAATCTTGAAACCACATGCTTCAAAATTTGGTGATTAATTCTTTGATACCATCTTATACTTTAAATGACCCAAAGATCGCTTTGTTTGAGCTTAGCTCTTCAAAATTCTCATTCTGCAGTTTCACCAACTATTTCGCCTTAGGATTTGCTAATTAGCTGATGAAAGCTCTGCTTTTCAACAACTAATTGGTTATAATTTCGCCTTTCGTGCTAGTGAAAACTCTGCTTTGGCCAAAACAAAATCTTCAAAATGGGTACACTCTGCCACAAAGACATAATATCTAAACCTTGAAATGGATTTTGACGCGGTTCCTAGCCCTGAAATGGTTGTTAGAAATGGAAAAGAAAACACAGATGCAATATAGGACAAATTACATAGCTTATAATCCTCCCAATCTTTGGATTGCAAATTCTCAAATATGCCCACAAAGGATTCCACTGTATCTAGAATCTTTGATAAAGGAAGACAAAGAAGGTAAGTATGATCTTGTTTGAGTATTCTTCTTGATTCTTGGATATGGGCAATGTGCTCATTTCAAACCCTGTTCTACCCCCAAGGAAAGGCATATTTGAAACCAATTTGAGCGCTGGATATGAAACGATCCTCTTTAATAATGTTGCACATGAAATAGATATAAACCAAGAATGTAACAAAGAAAAATGTTTGTATCTCATCTGCCTTTTCTCACAACAAATGATGGGCTCCTTTAACAATTGGAAGAACTCAGTGTGGCCATTCAAGAAATGGATTTTCCAAGTGATGTTTTGGAAGAATACATAGAACCCCAGAGCTGAGGTGCTTAAGATCAGATGCCCATAAGCTAGGATTTCATTATTATAACATCTGCAGTGATCTGAAATATGAAGCATGTGATTCCATAGAAAATAATCTTAGAATTCTTGCCATTCTGTTGCTAATGAGTCTGGAAACTCTTGACACCTCATACTTCGAATACCAAGCTCTGCTCTTTTGTGACATTGGCACATGGAACCTATTCGTGGATTTGCTTATCTAGAAATCTGGATTTAATTCTGGCAGGTGGTGACAAATTATCACCACAGATCTGTAGCTATCGATTCATTTAAACAACTCATCGATCTGACATCTTAGGCTATGGTGCCATCAATCTCCATAATTTTTGAAAATGACACAATCTTATTTTTGTATTTGACACCTATATGACATCTGTCCTTCAATTATATTCAGACTCGTTTGATGCGCTATTCAACAAATCATTAGCATTCCCTTTCAACAGCTTAATGCATTATGAGCTATATATTGAGTCGTCGAAAACATCTCCTTTCGGTGGCTTTGGGTTTTAGGATTTGACCTGTGGCTTTGAGTGTCGACTAATGGCTGTTAGTGAAATAAGATTCTCACTATTTACAAAATTTTCATCTGCCCCAAACCTTTCATGATACATTTACAAAATTCAATAACCGACACTTGTTGATGAGGTGGATAGGATAGGAGCTCGTGATTTGTGACTTGACTCAATGCTGGGCTTTATATGGTTTTGAGTTTGACTTGAGGTTAGGCTTGAGGACTCGGATTTAGCTTGGGCCTTGCGTGGCATATGGATTAGATTGATAGACTAGATTCGTGGCATAAGGAATTGGGTTTAGTGCTTAAGAGATTCCAAGTGTATTCATATGTAAACTTAGGCATATGCAGGGATATGGAATTTGACAAAGTCTAGTATGAATCAAGTCAGACCTAGGTCATTTGTGTGCACACACCACATTTTGGATAAAATTTACAAAATAAAAGTGTATATTTTTATTTGTAAATATAAAAAGATCTAGAAACTAAGGTTAAGGTTCTAATAACCAGGCTTTTGGAATGCAAGTCAAGATGGAAAATCCAAAGCAATCTTAGGAAAAATGATTAATAGGAGATTATTCAAGGCTTGATGAAGAATTGAGGCTCTGATACTTCCCAAAATACCTAAGGGAACAATAGATCAAGTAGCGAGTAATAAGGACGTTCACAAAAAATACCAGTGCATTTTTTGTCGCTAACATCTAACTCCAACTGGGATGGAGACCTCCCTGCTAGGTTTCCAAGAACCTAGTAGTTCTAGTCACCTTTACCATTGGGCTATGGAGTCATCTGGCCTATGCAACTGTTCCTCTGCAAACCTGCAACCTGCCTGTAACTTGCCTGTAGCCAGCCTGTAGCCTGCCTTGCTTATTTATGAACTCAACAACTGAAAAAGATCTAGCTGCTCATATGGCAAGCTTATTCTTCTGCCTACCCCTATACTAACCAATAGAGGTAGATTTATCAAGTAAAATCGAATTTCCAATGCAACCAAGAAAGAAATTGACTTGCTAGCATCATACTTGATCTTGACTCGAAAGATAAAAAAGACCATAGCTTGTGGCAATGCAATTTGAGAAGATGACAGAGCCTACTTTCATCTGACAAAAGTATTTGGACATTTATGTTGATTATAGAATCCAAATAGTCAGCAATAGGGTCATCAAACTCACAATGAAATACTTCTCCTTGCTGCTGATCCAGCTGAAAGATGAAAAGTTGTTTCAGGCTGCCTTTATTGATCTCATTGTTGAATGTAAGCTGCTCAACCCTTGCTGGAGAAACATATAGGATGGACCACTGATATGGACCCTTCTGCTTATCATCTTCCTCTTCATGTCTGTTGCCAACCACCTTTGTCTACAAATATGGAAACTCAAGGATTCCCTTAGTATTTGTTGTAGATCTGAAATTATCTCTTGCCGATATGTCAATCTGCTCATCATTTTTCAAATTTTCAAAAGGGATAATCGGATCTTCATCAAAAACATCTTTAAAAGATGCATTTAATACAATGTTAAAAGCATAACAATGGTTATCATAATGTGAATCATCAATCTCTCGATAATGAAGAGTATTCTCTATAGCAACATAGTCTTCATGAACATCTGAATCTTTTGTCAATAAATGAAATTCATGACAACACTCAGGATAGAGAAGATCATCTAGAAAATGTACAAAACACATGAAAAGTAGCATGAAAATCTGCCAAAGAGTTGATACTGGCATAAGGCAGAGACCGGTAACAATCACGAACAATTCCCTCTAATGAGAAACATAAGAGTTGGATCTGAACATCCTCATGCACAACTTGCAACTGATGCATGTAATCATGAAAGTCTAGCAAATGTTCAGCTGACACTTCCCACTCTTCTCCTCAAAATATGGGAATACTATTTTCCCATTCATCTCTACTAGGCACTGGATTAGGGAAACCAACAATTTTTGAAAAATCACAGAACGCATACCTCTTAGCAAAGATCTGGTTCATGTCATACCAGTGGAGTCACCAACAGATTTCTGAACAATGGAGTCGCCACTGAATTCGTCCTTCATGGAGTCGCCAAATAGATGATTACAACCAATGTGATGTCTAATCTTTGTCTATCATCAAAGATCAACTTTGTGTCGTATCCCAGAAAATCTAAGCTTCAGTCTCGGTTCCCCGACAACGACGCCAATTTGTTATCACTCCAAGAAACTCTTTGGGGTTGTAATCCAAAGATGCTTGGTAACTTAAGACAAGATAATTTAGATATGCTTGGATCAATGGGATAACTTAATAACTAATGAAATGGACAACTCATCATACATTCGAATAAGATAGTGCTTTTAGAGATCAATAATCAGACAAAATAGTTTAAACGGGGGATGAAGAATACTAATCTTGATAACCAAATACAATAAGATGCAGGGTCATACAACATAGCAAGGATGTTCTTCAATTCAAGTTTATGAGCTTAATAAAGAGATGACAGTCTTTATAAGCTAAAACAAATTGAATTCAAGTGCAGAGAGATGAAGTACATGACCAATCTGATATTGAAGACAAAAGAAAACTGTGATTCTATTATCAAATAAGAGTCTATTACAGTAGCAAAATGTATCCAAAATTGAACCCTGATATCTTAAAAAGATAGGCATTTATAGCCTTTACAACAAGTCTAAGATCTTGGAAAATTGGATATGTATATCTAAATATAGAAAGTAAAACTAACTAAATACAATTGGATAACCAAAGATCTAGTTTATATGAATCAAATGGTCTTCAAAATGTGTTTGACATTTGGTCTTTATCATTGATGTGCCTCTGATGTGTCTCTGATATGTCAATGATGGGAAAGACACATGTCTTCAATGGCTGAAAGATTTTACTAGCTGTGAGAAAAGTTTTAGCTGACCATGTGAGCATTTACCCAATATATTTCCACAAAATCTTGAAACCACATGCTTCAAAATTTGGTGATTAATTCTTTGATACCATCTTATACTTTAAATGACCCAAAGATCTCTCTATTCGAGCTCAAATCTTCAAAATTCTCATTCTGCAGTTTCACCAACTATTTCGCCTTAGGATTTGCTAATTAGCTGATGAAAGCTCTTCTTTTCAACAACTAATTGGTTATAATTTCGCCTTCTGTGCTGGTGAAAACTCTGCTTTGGCCAAAACAAAATCTTCAAAATAGGTACACTCTGCCACAAAGACATAATCTCTAAACCCTGAAATGGATTCTGACGTGGTTCCCAGCCCTGAAACGGTTGTTAGAAATGGCAAAGCAAATGCAGATGAAATACGGGACAAATTACAGAGCTTATAATCCTCCCAATCTTTGGATTGCAAACTCTCAAATATGCCTGCAAAGGATTCCACTGTATCTAGAATCTTTGATAAAGTAAGACAAATAAGGTAAGTATCATCTTGTCTGAGTATTCTTCTTGATTCTTGGATATGAGCAATGTGCTCATTTCAAACCCTGTTCTACCCTCAAGGAAAGGCATATTTGAAACCAATTTGAGCGTTGGATATGAAAAGATCCTCTTTAATAATGATACACATGAAATAGATATAAACCAAGAATGTAACAAAGAAAAATATTCATATCTCATCTACCTTTGCTCGCAACAAATTCTGGGCTCCTTTAACAATTGGAAGAACTCGGTGTGACCATTCAAGAAATGGATTTGCCAAGTGATGTTTTGGAAGAATACATAGAACCCCAGAGCCGAGGTGCTTAAGATCAGATGCCCATAAGCTAGGATTTCATTATTATAACATTTGCAGTGATATGAAATATGAAGCATGTGATTCCACAGACAATAATATTAGAATTATTTCCATTCTGTTGCTAATGAGTTTGGAAACTCTTGACACCTCATACTTTGAATACCAAGCTCTGCTCTTTTGTGACACTGGTGCATGGCACCTTTTCGTGGCTTTGATTATCTATAAATCCGGATTTCATTCTGGCAGGCGGTGACAAATTATCACCACAAATCTGTAGCTGTCGATTCATTTAAACAACTCATCGATCTAGCATCTTAGGCTATGGTGCCATCAATCTCCATAATTTTGGAAAATGACACAATCTTCTTTTTGTCTTTGACACCTGTATGACATCTGTCCTTCAATTAGATTCAGACTCGTTTGATGCACTGTTCATCAAATCATTAACATTCCATTTCGACAACTTAATGCGTTATGAGCTATATATTGAGCTGTCGAAAACATCTCCTTTTGGTGGCTTTGAGTTTTAGGATTTGACCTGTGGCTTTGAGTGTTGACTAATGGCTATTAGTGAAATAAGATTCTCACTATTTACAAAATTTTCATCTACGCCAAACCTTTCATGATACATTTACAAAATTCAATAACCGACACTTGTTGATGAGGTCGATAGGATAGGAGCTCGTGATTTGTGACTTGACTCAACGCTGGGCTTTATATGATTTTGAGTTTGACTCGAGCTTAGGCTTGAGGACTCGGCTTTAGCTTGGGCCTTGTGTGGCATATGGATTAGATTGATAGAATAGATTCGTGGCATAAGGAATTGGGCTTAGTGCTTAAGAGATTCCAAGTGTATTCGTATGTAAACTTAGGCATATGCATGGATATGGAGTTTGGCAAAGTCTAGTATGAATCAAGTCAGACCTAGGTCATTTGTGTGCACACACCACATTTTGGATAAAATTTACAAAATAAAAATGTATATTTTTATTTGTAAATATAAAAAGATCTAGAAACTAAGGTTAAGGTTCTAATAACCAGGCTTTTGGAATGCAAGTCAAGATGGAAAAGCCAAAGCAATCTTAGGCAAAATGATTAATAGGATATTATTCAAGGCTTGATGAAGAATTGAGACTCTGTTACTGCCCGAAATACCTAAGGGAACGATAGATTAAGTAGCGAGTAATAAGGACATTCACAAAAAATACCAATGAATTTTTTGTCGCTAACACCTGGTGTATATGATCACATACCTGCAAACCTTCCTTAACTTTAAGCAACAAGAGACTAGCATTTACATCAAACTTTTCTTTAGTCTCACATGACTAGTTTTGGGTTTAGTCAACAACCCTAACTTGAAATAATTATAACTTTGTGCCTGTAATGAATAAAGATCTGAAATTGATACACAATTTTATTCGGTTTGTCTTATGCAATTCCTCCAGGTTTCACTACTTGGAACCTCTCAGAAAAGTAGTTATAGCAAAAATGGCATACCTTGCTGAATTCTGACTTATTTTAGAGAGAGACATTGTGGAGCGTGCCCCGCAAGGAATATTTGTTGAATTGATCTGAAAATATTAAAAAAAATACTAAAGAATGTACTCTAACAAACACATTTGGTATTATTGAATTTGGATCCGTTATGAAGAAGTTATGACATTTTTACCCGAAACACTTATTTTTGACTAGTTTCAGGACTAGCCACGAACCCTATTTTCCACGGAGTGTAACTCCAAAAATGCAACGACCCACAAGATGAATTTTTTACCACAGATACTTGGATATGTTTCCTCAATGGAATCAAAATGTCACAGTTTGAATCATTCTAGCAACAAAGTTATTGCAAAAATGGTGAGATGACCTGTAAATAACATACCTTAGAAAGCATCATCAAAAGAATTTATCCTTCCTTGAATTCCGGCCTTTTTTTCTTCTCCTTCCCTCAGAATTTCGGCTTAGATATCCTTTGGTTACCTCAGACACCTATAGGTATTCAATATGCTCAAGTGTGTCTAAAATGAGAGAGCCTTGCCTCTTATTTATACTCTCCAAGTAGCTTCCTTAAAAACATCTTCTAGGTCACTTTGCCCACTTTCCTTATTTTAGGGTTAACCCACTTCTAATTTCTCCATTAAATTTATTATTTAAATAATTTATTTTTTATTCACTTTGAATTATAGTACACTCATATATTCACTTTATTGTTTACCTTCTAAAATCTCTTAAACCACTTTGACTACTTTGACCTTTTGGAGCTTCTAGATGACATAAGAGGGTCCTCCAATTTCGTAAGGCCATAACTCTCAAACCGTGAGGAGTTATGTGACGTTCCACATACCACCAGAAATGGAATGACATGTAACATCCATATAAAATATTATTACGTACAAATATATCAAAACTCATACCATTATCCATCAAACAAACTTGGTTCCATTACCCAAACTCGGGTTCTCCAACTTCTCATAGCCATAGCTCTCTAACCGTGAGGAGTTATGTGACGTTCCACATACCACCGGAAATGGCATGAAAAGAACTATCTATATTGGATAGTTTCAATGAAAAATTCACTGAACTTCATCTCATTATTCCAAAAATAAGCATGGGTTCTCTAACCATACTTCTAGGATAACTCAATCCGCAAAGCGTCTTCTCGTGAGGGATTTCACCATAAGGGGACCACTTTGGAGTTCATCCATTTATATTTATTATAAACAATGAAAATAAAATAATGAGTCATATTTACATCAAAAAATATTAGGTCCATTACCCAACCTTTGTGTTACGAGGATTTCTTCAAGGGTTGACATCAATGACAACCAACCTTAATCAACAATCTCCCCCTTTGGCATTGATGGCAACACTTTGATGCAATACTGAAATCATATCACTCATGCTCCCCTTAGAACCATGCCTCTATCCTCTGCATCTGTTAAATCTCTCCCACTTTTTCATCAATGGAAAAGGTATCTTTCCATCTGGGGATGATCCCCCTGACTGAACTGTCTTCTTATGGTGCTTCCTCCTGTACATCTAAGACATATAAGATAAGAATTCAAAAGCATTCATTTCGGAGTAGAAATAACTCTGAGTCTCTGGCGAAGATACTCAAAGGATTCCTGTGGAAGTGGTTTTGTAAATATGTCCACCACTTGTTCTTTTGTGCACACATACTCAACTCTGATGTTCTTTTCTGCAACCTGTTCCCGTAAAAAGTGATACTTGATTGGAATTTGCTTCGTCTTGGAGTGCATCACCGGATTCTTTGAGATACTAATGGTGCTTGTATTATCACAATAGATTGGAATGGGCTAGTCATACTCAACCTGTATATCTGTCAGAGTTTTTTTCATCCAAAGAACCCGTGTACAACATGATGTTGCTGCAATGTACTCTTCCTCGACTATAGATAAGGATACTGATGAATATTTCTTTCTTAGCCATGATACTAAAAACTCACCCAAGTAGAATGATGCTCCATTGGTGCTTCGTCGGTCATCAATACAACCTACCCAATATCCATCTGTGTAGGCAATAAGTGATAGGTCATTTCCTTTTAGATACCATAATCCAAACTCTTTTGTTCCTTTGAGATATCTGAAAATCCTCTTCACTGCTAATACATGTGATTCCTTTGGTGCTGCTTGAAATCATGCCACCTGTCCAACTGCCTACATTACATCTGGTCTGGATGTTGTCACATATAGTAGGCTGCCAATCATTGACCTGTATTGCCTCTGATATGTAGACTTCGAATCATCATCTTTTCTCAACTTGCAACTGGTTTGCATGGGAGGGATAACTGGTTTGCAATCTTCCATACCGAACCTTTTTAGCATTTATCCGATATACTTGGTTTGAGAAATAAAAATTCCTTGGTTGTTTTGGTGTATTTGAAGTCCCAGAAAGAAGGGTAGTTCTCCAAGTAACGAGATTTCAAATTCATTATGCATATCTTTTGCAAATTTCTGGCTTAACCTGCCATCATCACTACATAAAATAATATCATCAACATAAACTTCAATTAATAAAATATTACCTTGACTTACCTTGATATAGAGGTTGTTGTCTTCACTTCCTTTTCTGAAGCCTACCTGTTGTAGATACTTATCCAGTCTAGAGTACCATGCTTTAGGAGCCTGTTTAGACCATACAAGGCCTTCTTTAATTTACACACATAATCTGCATTTTCTGACAACTGAAATCCTTCTGGTTGTTCAATGTAGAATTCTTCTTCAAGTTCCCCATTTAAAAAAGTTGATTTTACATCCATTTAATGCATTTTAATATTTTTGGAGCATGCATAAGCTAAAAACAAACAGATTGCTTCCATTCTGGCAACTGGGGCAAATGTTTCTTCAAAGTCGATTCCGTCAACCTATGCATATCCCTTACATACCAATCTAGATTTGTTCCTTGTAACCTGTCCATCTTCATTCAATTTATTCCTGAAGACCCACTTTGTGCCGATCACATTTTTATTCTTTGGTCTTGGAACCAGTTTCCAAGTGTCATTTTTCTCTATTTGATCCAATTCTTCATCCATGGCCTTATTCCAAGATTCATCCTTGCTGGATTTTTCAAAACAGTTTGGTTCAATTGTAGATACGAGTGCTAGGTGTGTTTGTTTTGGTGAACATATTCTTCTTCTAGTCTCAACTCCTGCATCTTTATTTCCGATAATCTGATCTGAATGATGATTCTTTTGTACTCGTTTACTGGGTGTCTTTGGAGACACTTGCTGAACTTGCTCTGTCAGGCTGCTAAATTGAAGCTTTTAAGTGTCCTGAATCACTAAATTGTCAAACCAGGGTTGGTATACTTCGAGCTAATACACAGTATGTGCAGGCAAGCGTCTAGTCTTTATTTGAATGCTATCCTAAAAATAAAACATGCACCTATTCTGAAAACTTGAATTCTGATGACTAATTCAAAACTGAGCATTTCCTACGAAATCATAAACAGAAGCAAAAC
>ML813914.1:106907-134006 GCA_009831015.1 Picea engelmannii
AATTACTTAGGGTCACAATTTTCTCCTCTTAGTTTACTTTAGCCATTATGACCACCTTTTCAAGAGTCTATAATTTGTCACACACTATCTCATTTCTTTTATTTAGAGGAAACCATCTTCAATCCTCTTCTTTGTTGCAACTATCTAGGACCATTAAAACAAAGGCAATTAAATTTAGTAAGAAATGAATAATTACCTCTAGAAGCAAAGTGAAGATCTAAAATGAAAAAATAAATAAATTTGCACATATTTCTTCACTATTCTTCACCTGCACCCTCTTGATTTGGCTCTATGTTGCATGTCTTGCTTAATCCATATCTTATGCATCTTTGTAGAAAAATAAAGCTAGAGCTTGGATTGCTACACACACAACATTACAACAAGCCCATTTCCCTTATAATTGGGTGGCCTTTGCATATTGTCACCACTATCATGTTCTATACTTAGCTTTAGCAATCTTCTCTTATGCAAGCACGTGGAGAAGTTGCTTCAAGGGTGTGTTCCAATCTAGAAGGATACATTTTATTTCACAAATATTATGTATATCTACTGGAAAATATGGATCATTGAATTGTGGTTCTACAGATCTCTTTTAGATGCACCCTATGCTCTTGGTCATATGCCTTTTGGAGTTTCAAATAGAAAACAAAATTGTCATAGAAAGGTATGTAGACATTTATTGAAATGAAAAATATGGTCGTAGAAGCAATATTAGTTTAATTTCCAAAATGTTCATGGAAATTATAACTGTCCTCTAGAATTGAACTTTACATGTATTGTATTTTTAATCTATCTATATAAGAATCCACAGGTAATGATTTTTCTCATGTGTAATGGTGTACATGATTGCTTTTACTTGATCTATCATTCACCCTTTCAATCTGTCTTCACAAACTTTGCATATTTCCATATAGGTTTCAATTTTCAAACCAATTATTAAAACTTGAAAGAGCGTGCTTTGTGTTGCATGTTATTCTATTGCTTTACCTTATCGATCAAAATAAAATGCAGGCATATATCATTAGAGGTGTTTATCCAACATCAAGTGGAGCACATGCAACATCTAAATGATCTATTAGATTGTAGGTTCTTAAATTACCACTTGAATACCATGTAAGAAATTGGTAGAGCTCAGAGCAATGAGGATGAGGCAGAGGAAGTTGGCAGACTCCAAGGAGGAGGTAATATTACAAGACAAGTAATAATTCGAGCATGCATAGCCATTGAAGAGGCCAAAGGAATCATAGATAATTAGTTATGATGTGATGTATGTAGGTGTGTAATTTCAGGAGATTTAGCTAGATGTACATGCATTTTTCTACCATAATTAGGCTTGAGAATGATGGAATTTTACCATATTAGTTGGTGTGGGAAGTGCTAGATTGAATTAAAGAAACACCAGACAAAAACAATGAATTAAATGATTACATCAAATTGAGAAATACCAAAGGGAATACTTAAGGGTGGGGTGTGGTTTAATCCAAACAATTGAATCCTTATCCACACTTTGTATGTGGTTCTGTAACTTAATGAAAGTTGAGATAGTGTATCCTCAATGGCTGACAAAGCTAGGTAAGGAGTTGGATGATAAGGGATTCTAATTTTGTCATAGCATTGCCACGACCTCATTGTGTTATTGATGCATGTCAAAGGATAAATCTAGGAAGACAATTGGATGATGAAGAGATTATAATTCTATCACATCATTTCCATAGCCTCATTGAGTCTCACTCTTAGCTTTTGCACGTTTATTACAAATGTAGGTATGGGGAAAGTGTGGATGTCCAAGGAATTGCGATCCACTTAATGAACATGGATCATTGTATGATTTTAGGATATTTAGACACTTAGGATTTAGTTAAGTTCAACTTGGTTTAAATTGTCTTCAGGTAAAACGTTCTTCTTTAGTGTGCTTTTGTAATTATCTAATCCAATGGTCAAAATTATGTTCTAGACATAAAGTGATCTGAGAGTTCATTATCTCTTTTGATACTAATTGAAATTGATCCATGGATTAAGACTCAATTGGTTTATGATATTTATTTAAAGATCATGGAGGGTCATTTGTTGATAATTGATTATGAGAGGTTCACAGGTAAACTTTTTCCTTTTGCATTAATGTATTTCCTCAAGTGGCCATGCTTGTTGGGGCCATGGACTATTTCCCTCTTTCAGGGTTTTAACCATGTAATACACTAGTGTACTAATCTTTGATTTATTTGTGTGAGAGGTTTCCTTAAGGTGTTTTACCTATGTGTAAATACCATGTGTATCTAACATACTTGAATCGATCTCTTCTATAGACAAAGTCTCTTGGTAATTTCATGTCTAGGTGTTAGAATTCTCAAGGAAGGAAACCTAGGAGATGAACTTAATGGGCATCGATGCAATCTCTATGGTAGGACCCTAAATACTTGGTCATAGGAGGAAGATGGTTTGTTTCACTCTAGTTATGAAATTATATGAAAACACATTGAATGATGCTTATCAAGAGATTAATTTCCTTTGCAATAGTGCTATAAGACAACCAGATTGTGTTTTTGGTTATAGTTTTGTGGGCACTTATATGTTGGATCTAAATCTATTGAGTGGTGCCCCTTTCTTGGTTTCAGAGGTGGTAGGTATTTAGTCTCAAGAGGGCTCAATAAATCTAAAGAGATGTAAATGTATGAAAAAGAAACAGGAGGCCACCAACCTGAACCTGGGAATCAAAACTAAATTCAATGACATTATGGAAATGAGGGATCGAGCACTCATAGGACATTTTCCTAGGAAGAGAATGAATAGTGAGGAGATGAATAATTGCACCAAGCTCAATTTTGAGCCAATGGTGGTGGCCTCTCCATGCACCCTGATTTTGGTTAATAGATGGTTGGTTTGGGTTTTTAGGATGGGTGAAGAATAAAAAAGAATATTGCACTAGCACTGGAAGTGGGAATCTCAATCCTTTTTCTTGAAGAAATGTCATATAGATTTGGATGCTCGATCAACTAGTGTGGAAATTATTTTGGTATGGGTTTGAACTCTAGGACTACCATTACTTTTGTGGTCCGAGAAGGTGTTCAAAAAAATTGGTAACACTTTAGGTGATTTTTATGAAGCAGACTTATCCTTCCAAGAGATTGGGTATTATGGCATGGCTCAAATATTGGCAAGTATGGAGGTGAGAAAAGGTCTACCAGAGTCGATGGATATTAGAAGGGTAGTTGATGTTTTCCTTCTCAATCTAGATTATGAAGGGATACCTTTCAAATGTGTACATTGCCACTGTTATGGGCACCTTTCTACATAGTGAAATTATCTAAGTATGTGGAATAATTGGGCTTCGAGGAGGCATATGAGAGGTTTAGAGACATTGGAACTGGAAACATTGTAAACTATGAGTATGAAAGAAGATGTAGGGGTTCAAGTGACCTTGGATGGCCTTCAAATAGGAACACTGGTGGTAGATGCTCAGAACACGAAGATTGGATAGTTCAAATAACCTAACTAGGACATGGAAAGCAACAACAAAGACAACTTGGCGATTCTAGGTAAGAATCATTAGTCTCACTATATGAATAAAAGTATTTTCTCAATATTTTGTTTTTTTGGGACATAGGGAAATGAGGTTGGATCCAAAGAACCAAAATCCCTGTGTGATTTCCTACCTAATTTGTTTGATATAAAAAATCCCAACTCAGTGATGCTCATTCCCATTCTTGGAATATTAGAGGGTGTGGATGTTGGACAAGCTCCAGAAGGTTCCCCTATAAATCCTAATCTGTACTGCTCTCTATATGAAAAGGGAACATGACACCCCAGTCCCTTGAAAATAATGAAGTAAAATTTAAGGTTTGGAAATAAAAGAACACTTGATTTTCTAAGGAAGGTGGCAGATGATTTAGGTTATTTTGAAGAGAAAATGCCCAAATCCAATCAAAGGGGAAGGAAATATTTCATGTCTATGGCCCAAAAACAAGCATCCTTAGAATTCAAGTGTTGGAAACAAATATCCATTAATTGAAGCTCTTAGATAAAATTACCCTTTAGAAGGTTCCAAATGATTTTTCTAACCCTCAATTATAGAGGAATGACCAATCCCTCAAAGAAGTTGGTCGTAAAGAGATTAGTTGATAATATCAAACCTTCTATTATTCTACTGCAACATACAATGATAGTGGGGAGAAAATCACTCAGGAACTCTCTAAATTTATTAGGAATTGGGACTTCTATTTTATTGATACCATTGGGAGATTGGGTGGGAATGTGACTCGATGGAATAAATGCTTGTTCACTCTCACAAATTCTATTAGACAACAAACACAAAAATATCTTGAAAATAGAGAGAGAAGTAACTCCATGCCTTAAGAAATAGATATATACTGAAAGATAAGCCTCTTCAATGGGGAAATCTCCTTTTACAATAGAAAAAAATGTACAATATGAGATGATCCTAAAACTAGGTCTCCTTGGTATATACATACATACATACATAAATACACACATATAAACATATATAGGAGATAAAGGGTACTACAATTAAAGGGTCTAGCTAAAAACACTAATATTACAACAGAACATAACAACTCAATGTCTAGGGATTTACATGGGGCTTTATGCTTAACATGGGTATTTGTCTAGGGATTAACATGCCCCTCCCCTTCAAATAAATGTTTCCCTCAACACTTTATTAGTTGCAAATGTTTATGCATGAAGAAATCATCTTCCCATGTCACATCTTCTACTGGTAGGTTCTTCCACTTGATGAGGTACTCAATAATTTCTCGATTTCATAGCTACTTAATCCTTGTTTCAAGGATTGTTTTTGGTTCTATTATGATTTTTCCTTGTTCATTAATCTTTGGAAAAATAATTTGAACTGGGATCTTGTTGCCAATTACCTTCTTTAAGAAAGAAACATGTAACAATGGATGTACATGTGAACATGGAGGCAACTCCAATTTGTAAGGCATACTTCCAATCCTCTACAACACCTTATAGGGACCAAAATACTTGGTTTCTAATTTATTGTCCTTTTTTTGCTTGAGGGACATCTGTTTGTATGGTTGTAGCCTCAGAAATACCTAATCCCCCACTTGAAATTTTCTTTCACTGTGATGTTAATCTACTTGTTGTTTCATCAAATTTTGTGTTGTAACAAAGTTGTGCTTCAATAGTTTGAGAAGATATTGTTGGTGTTCTATGTGGTCCTCCACTTCTTGAACCTTCACCTGATATGAAAATACCAAACGAGTTATGATGCCAACTTGATCCGAAATATCAACAAACTCTGATACCAATTCATCCCATAAATCCTTAGATGTCAATTAGTTCATAAATACACATAAACATTCGACCAGATTCAAGAAAATGAATATCGACTTGTCTATTTGAAAAATATCATGTGAATGTCTTACGTATCCATAAACTTCATTAACTGATAATATAGCTTGCAGAAATAATAAGTGCCAAAATAGAGAGAAATAGACCGCTCTATTAATGCTCAAATGCCAAAAATTACAATAAATGGTTTTTACAAATGTAAAATTATGAAGATACCCTTCAATTCAGCTACTCCAACTTAGAGACAAAGGTCACCATTAAAATCCTTGCAAAAGTTTGAGAAGCATGAGTATAAACTCGAATATATTCTGAACAGGTGCCCGTAAAGCCCTTTTTGCACATATAACGAGACTACAAGTCTCATACATGTCAAACTGAGATAATTCTTTCATAAATACCAATTTTACACAAAAATAACATCACCAACAGATTCCTCTCGAAATTATGAGAAAAATGAGTATAATATTCATATAATTTCCTCAAAGAACCCTTTGGCACGTAAAATGAGGTAAATCAGAACTAAGAACACCTCTTGCATGAAAATTGAGGCAAATATAAACTTGGCACGAACTCCCATGCAAAATTATTCAATATGGCATGAAAAACCATGTCTTGCTTTGGTCCAGAGCTAGGTTTAAATAAGCTAAAATTGACCTAACTGAGCCCCTTTATTCTCGGGATGCACTGAATTAATATTAAATAATATTTGTTTGTTTTCTTTAAAAAAACCAACCATATGGAAGAATGGTAGGAGGCATAAAGTTAAGACTATGGAATATTCCTAGATTCCATGGGAGGTCGAGGGTTCTATTCCCTTCGACGCCCTAACAAATTTTATTCTCCCTTTCCCAAATTTGGCCAATCAGAGAGTGCCACGTGGCACTCTTTGATTGGTCCACTTGTCTGCCTGCATCAACACCTTTCCATGTCACTGCTCAGTCAAATACCACCCGTACTCACCACATCAACATCCATTCACCTTCCACCTATACCTGCCATGTCATCATACAGATGCCACATCATCCGTACAGATGACACATGACACTTTTTATTTGGTCCACATGGGGGCATGAAAATGCCAAAAATGAGTGACATGTGGTAGCCTCTCGTGCTTCCAAATCATCTTATTGACTCCATCATGAAATCATCTGTCAGTTGTATGACTTTTATGGACATGCCATGTGGCATCCATGCTTTGAATTTTGCCTGTTTGACCAAAACTTTAACCAACCATAACTTCTCCATACGAACTTCGTTTGAGGCAATTTTTACGCCATTGGAAAGATATCGCCAAGCTCTACACAATGAAGTAGTTTTCATTAACGTTCGAGAAAATCAATTTTTGAGTGTTCTGGATCCTCCTGGATCACACCTCCCCACTGAAGAACTTTTGGACCTCCAAAAGTATGGATCATTCATAAATGAAGTGAGGAAACTTTTACCTCACTTGTATAGTATCATCCATCCATCATGCTTGGATAACAAGCACCTAAATCATCACAACCGTAATGAAGACTGAAACAACACTGCTGACCAATTTAACCATTCCCTTAAATTCAAAAACTCTGCCATTCATTGTTGCAGTAGGTAACCACACTCCATTGATTAGTAATAGACTAAAAAAAAAAAACTGAATATACAGATTCGAAAGAGAATGAACCATCAACATATTTTCCCTTCTTAATAGGAAAAATATCAACCAAAGGACTTGTTTCGATTTCAATCATAGATTGTAAATATGGATCCTAGATACTAGCATTAACTAACATTTGACTTGTAGTGACAATAGTCAAATTCATCTTCATCTGACGAGCTCTCACAATGAACTCAATCCCATCCTTGAAAAGATGATACTTGTTATGTTCCCTCTAGAAAAATGCCCTTCATGTCATACAAGTATGGACTTCCCAAAACCATATTGCAAATGTCAAGTGGAACAATGTCTAACTCTACCTCATCAATGAAACTAGATGTGATCTCAAACCATAAATTGCATTTCTTAGTTACCTGTACCTGAGCATTATCATAAATACATCCCAAAGGATACAGTCTCAGATGAGGCCTAGTTTCCAATCCCAAACTTTAAACAACTTGCTCTGAAATAATATTTACTTGTGATACATTATCAACAAGTGTATCAATCTTAGTGTGTTTTGAGATAAATCGTAAATGAAATAAGTCATTTCTTTGCCTTCCATCAGGAATTACAATAGCCTTTGCAGAAGAAGTACGTGAATTGAAACTTGCAACAAAATATTTACCTTTGGTGCCCATAGTTGTAACCTTGGTTTCATCCTCAGAATCTGAACCAAGATCTTGAACTATTGTCATGGTCTTCTTTTTACCCTTCCTAGGCTGAGCCCACTTCAGTTTCAATTCTGGATGCAACTTCCAACAATGCTTCTCATAATGTCCTTTCTTCTCGCAGTGAGAACATGTAGGCTTATTCTCTTCATCCTTCTTCACTGTAGCTGTCTTCTTACTCTTCCCCTTTTCCTTCGACTGCTCCTCGAATTCATATGGCTCTTTTGACACATCCTCAACATGTTTTCCTTTGCTATCTTCAATATGAGTAGCTTGTACTTATACTTCATCAATATTAGTAGGATTAAACATCAATATAGTATGGCGAAGATATGACTGCATACCACCAATATACTTTAGAAGAGTCTCAGGAGTATGTAATGGAATTCCCAAAGATAATGCATTCATCTTGAATTCATGTGTATAAGCTTGAACATTTTTCCCTTTTCCTTGTCTTAGATGTTGCTAAGAAATAATTGATGTTTGCATATAAGCTAATGGATAAAATTGCTTTCTTAATGCAACAATAAATTCAATCCAGAAATAAATGATTTTACCATGTTGAATAAGATCACCTTGTGTTTGACTCTCCCACCATATCAAAGCCATGCCGCTCAGGCGAAGAGTATCCAATTGTATCCTTGAAGTGTCATGTATGATTTTGTGTACCTTGCAATACACTTCAATCTGTTTGAGCCAATTATCCAACTTCTCTGCATTCAACTCTCCATCATAAGTAGGCAAATCAAAATTTAAATCTAGCTTTGACAGAGGCAAATCATGAGAACGAGAAGACTTCTTAGAACACCTTTTCCTCTTATGAGAAGAATGTTCACTTCCACCAAAAGAATATGATTATGATGATGAGGATGATGATGATGATGGGGATTAAGGAGACCTTGGAGGTTCTTCACCTTCTTCTCCTTCAACTTTTACCATTGTTTCAACTAGACCACCTTCATTTTGATGAGGAGTTCCTCTTCGTCTTTCTAGTTCTTCCCACAATTCATTTACCATGGTTGTCATATCAAGGAACATTTTTCAAAACTCCTTATCAGCCTCAGAAAGAACATCTTCATGCTCCATTTCTTTCCTTTGATTGAAGCTCCTTGAACCAATTTCAGGATTATGACTTGCAAGCTTGCCTTCACCTCGCTTAGACTTGGACCTCATAAGAATTCACTTGCAAATAAACGTCAAAACCAACTTTGATACCACATGATATGAAAATACCAAATGAGTTATGATACCAACTTGATTTGAAATATCAACAAACTCTGATACCAGTTCAGCTTGGAAATCCTGAGATGTCAATTAGTTAATAAATACACATAAACATCTGACCAGATTCAAAAAAAATGAAGATCGACTTGACTATTTACAAAATATCATGTGAATGTCTTACTTATCTATAAACTTCATTAACTAATAAATATAACTTGCGGAAATAATAAGTGCCAAAATAGAGAGAAATAGACCACTCTATTAATGCTCAAAATGCAAAAATTACAATAAATGGTCTTTACAAATGTCAAATTATGAATACACCTTTTAATTCAACTAATCCAACCTAGAAAAAGATGTCACCATTAAAATCCTTGTAAAATTCTAAGAAGAATGAGTATAAACTCGACTATATTCTGAACAAGTTCCTGAAAATCCCTTTTTGCACGTATAACGAGACTATGGATCTCATACATGTAAAACTGAGATAATTCTTTCATAAACAACACTTTTACACAAAAATAACTTCACCAACAAATTCCTCTCGAAATTCTGAGAAAAATGAGTATAATATTCATATACTTTCCTCAAAGAACCCTTTAACACGCAAAACGAGGCAAATTAGAACTAAGAACACCTCTTGCACGCAAATAGAGGAAAATATGAACTTGGAACGAACTCCCATGCAGCATGATTCAATTTGGCACAAAAAACCATGTCTTTTTGTGGTCCATAGCTAGGTTTAAATAGGCTAAAATCGTCCTAATCGAGTCCCTTTATTCTCGGGCTACATTGAATTAATATTAAATAATATTTGTTTGTTTGTTTTAACAAACCAACCATATGGAATAATGGTAGGAGGCATAAAGTTAATACTATGGAATATTTCTGGATTCCATGTGAGGTCGAGGGTTTTATTCCCTTCGACCCCCCAACAAAATTTATTCTCCCTTAGCCAAATTTGGCCAATCAGAGAGCGCCACATGGCATTCTTTGATTGGTCCACTTGTCTACCGACATCAACACCCTGCCATGTCACTTGCCACATGCACTTTCCACGTCAGCATCCATTCACTTTCCACCTATACATGCCATGTCATCATACGGATGCCATGTCATCCGTACGAATGACACATGACACTTTTTATTTGGTCCACATGGGGGGCCGAAAATGCCAAAAATGAGTGACAAGTGGCAGCCTCTCATGCTGCCATGTCATATTACTGACATCAACATGATGTCATATGTCAGTTGGACGACTTGTACAGACGTTCCATGTGGCATCCCTCTTTGATTTTTGACATGTTTGACCAAAACTTTGACCGGCCATAACTTCTTCATATGAACTCCATTTGAGGAGATTTTCACGCAGTTGGAAAGAGATCGTTGATCTCTATGAAATAAAGTAGTTTTCATTAACATTTGAGAAAATTAATTGTTGATAATTTTGGATCCTCCTGGATCACTTTTGAGCGTTCTGGATCCTCCTGGATCATCACCTTCCATTTCAAGGGTGATGTGATGGATGACAGATGATATCCATAAAGTTCCATAAATGGGAACATTTTTTATGAAGTATTGAAGGATGTGTTGTACCACCATTTTTCCAAGGGAAACCACTTGACCCATCATGTCTTTTTATCAAATATAAGGAAAAAATTATACCCTTCTATACATTTATTAATAATCTCAGTTTTCCCATAAGATTGAGGATGGTAGTAGGAGTTGTGATCTAATTGAGTGCCCAAACAAGAAAATAATTTAGTCCAAAATTTTCTAGTGAAAATTGGATCTTTTTCACTTATGATAATATTGGGGATTCCATGTAGCTTATGAACTATTTCCATGAAATCTATGGCTATTGTACTTGCTTTAAAAGGATGAGAAAGAGAGAAAAAATGGGTATACTTTGTGAGTCAATCCAATACTACCATGATGGAATTATTTCCTTTAGACTTGGAAAGACCTATAATAAAATATATTGAAACCTCTTCCCAACATTGGCTTGGTATGGCTAATGGTTGTAGGAGACCTGGGGTCTTTATTGTCTCCTCCTTATTCTATTGATAGACCACACATTTAACCAAAAACTTTTGAACATCAGTTTTAAGACCTTTCTAGAAAAAAATCCTTCTTAATGTTGTGGTAAGTTTTCAAGAACACTGAATGTCCTCCTATAGGAGAAGTATGCAATTCTAATGAAGACCACTTCTACAGTTGGTGAAGATCAATTATACCTATGGGTTCGATCCTCAGAACTATGGGCTATGGCCCATGAATTATCCTAAGTCCTCTAATTCCTTCATTGTAGTGCTTCATTCAATCGACCACCGACCCATCAATACCATACTCCTCAAACACCGAACCACAAAGTATGGTATCAATGGGTCGGTGGTCGATTGAATGAAGAACTACAATGAAGGAATTAGAGGAATTGGGCTAATTCATGGGCCATATCCCATAAGTCTGAGGATCGAACCCATAGGTAGAATTGGTCTTCACCAACTGTAGAAGTGGTCTTCATTAGAATTGTGTTCCGATGGTATTTCTATTGTTTTCTGATGGCCATTTAAACTGGAACATTGAACCACCGAGAATCAATCACCACTGAGAGGTTTAGAAATATTGAAACCTAACCACAGGTAATACCAGGTCACCAGCCCTGATACAAAATAGAAATGCACCTTTTTTAAATGGTTCTGGTCCGATTGATCTCTCTCTTCATATACTGGGTTTTCGTCTTCGAATTTCTCCTTGATCTAGAGGTTATTCCACTCAACTCTTCATCTGCAAATTCTAAATTTCCATGAATTTAACTGAATAACTCGTTATCCACGAATTTGACAAATAATTAAAGGATTTTTTCTCAGAGAGGCCTGTGCTCTCACATGATAATACACTAATTTTATTTAATAAATGTGTGCAGGAAATTGTGCACTTCTATTCTCATTCTCAGCTTGATACTACAATGTTATGGCTACCCCTCTACTCTACAATCTCATGCTTACATATAATCAAGAAATCTTCTCAGATCCTAACTATCCTCCATCTATCCCTAATATCTCTAAATAATTGCTCGAAATAACAATTTCATTCCAAACACCATCTTTCTAGATGCGTGTTTACATAATAACAAGGAAATCATGTACTCCTACAACGTATTTTCCTTCCAGAAGCTTGAAACTTCAATGATGATCTTGGGGGGTTAATCCTCATGCATTAGATTCCCAGGGCACAATTATTCATGGACTCTTGTCCATGTGTCTTCGTTGCATCATTTTCACTTTGTTTTTCTTCAACAGCCAACCATACCTATGGTATTCTTCTATTCTCTTCTGTAGCGCTCCATCATAGCACTAAGCCTCTTTACAATTCCCAACAATGAGTTGCAACCAAGCCTTTGCAGTAATAGGTCTTTTGCACCCTGCTACACAATACCTCACCAATATTTTCCCGAGCCTAGCCATTTGGTATCCCTGGTTTTTTCCACTAGAACCCTCCAAGGATTCCCTACTCTAGGATTCTGCAATCACACCCACCTTTTCCAACACACATGAACCTTTTTTTTCTCTGATACCACTTGATGAAGACCACTTCTACAATTGGTGAAGATTGATTCTACCTGTAGGTTCAATCCTTAGACCTATGAAATATGGCCTATGAATTAACCTAAGTCTTCTAATTCCTTGACTGCACTGCTTCATTCAACAGACCATCAGCCCATCGACACTATACTCCTCAAATAATCATTACGTAATTGTGAGTTCAGTCTAGTTTAACTGACCACTAGAACATTGGACTACTGAGAATCAATCACCATCAATAGGTTTAGAACTATTGAACCCCGACCACCAGGACTTGAAAAATTAAATAATACACCTTTAACTATTTACTCCAGTCCAATTTAACAAGCCACCAGGCACCGAGAATCCTCTAAACATCCTTATGTAATCATGGGTTTGGTCTGGTTTAACTGGTCACTGGTACACTAGACCACTAGGAATCAATCACCACCAAGAGGTTTAGAACTATTGGACCTTGACTATCGGGCCACTGGCCCTGTGACACAATAGAAATATGCCTTTTTAAAATGGTTCTAGTCCAGTTGATCTCTCCCTGTGCAGACTGGGTTTTTCCTCTTCGAATTGCTCCTTGATATAGAGGTTATTCCACTCGACTCTTCATCTACAGATTCTAAATTTCCATGAATTTAACTCAATAAATTGTTATCCATGAATTTGAAAAATAATTAAAGGTTTTGTGCTCAAAACATCCCATGCTCTTGCATGATAATACATTGATTTCATTTAATAAGTCTGTGTAGGAAGTTCTAGACTTCTACTCTCATTCTTAGCCTGATATTACAATTTTATGGCCGCCCCTCTACTTTATGCACGTAGGCTTACATATAATCAATAAATACAACCAAGATCTTCTTAGATCCTAACTATCCTTGATCTATCCCTAATATCTATAACGAATTACTCGAAATAATAATTTCATGCCAAACACCATCTTTCTAGATGCGTGTTTACATAATCACGAGGAAATCATGTCCTCCTACAATATTTTTTCCTTCTAGAATATTGAAACTTCGATGACGATCTTGTGGGGTTAATGCTCTTTCATCAAATTCCAAAAGAACCTTTTGTTTGAGTTAGGAATTCTTACATAAATATAGGAAATATTTATACCATAACAATTCATTCGTCCACATAAATTTATCTAATGCACTATGGTCCTCTTGTATTTGTTGAATAATATTGCATACCTTCTAATATTTCTCCCATTCTATTCTTTCTTCTTCCACCCAATCAGATTGCAGAATGGACATAACACACAATAAACCATCTGTGTCTTCTTCTTTCCTTTAAAGTGCATCTACAACAATATTTTGTTTTCCCTTTTCATAGATAATTTCAAAGTCATAACCTATCATCTTTGTAACCCATTTTTGTTTCTCTTCTGAAGATAATCATTGTTCCAAGAAGTACTTCAAATTATAATGATATTTGTTTACTTTGAAGTGTCTTCCTATTAGGTAAGGGTGTCATTTCTTAACTGCATGCAATATGGCCAACATTTCTTTTTCATAAAGGGGTTTGAGTAAGTCATTTCATTTAATCCGGCTACTTTCAAAGGAAAGAGGCCTTCTTTATTGCATTAAAACTGCACCAATGCCATGGCCTAAGGCATCACATTCCACAATAAATGTTTTTGTGAAGTCACATGTGGCTAGGAAAAGAGTCATACACATAGCCTCCTTAATTTTTTCAAAATCTTTGGTTGCTTCTTGAGTTCAATAAAATGTCTCCTTTTTTAACTAATTATGTTAGAGGTGTTTCTATTTGACCATCATTCTTGAAAAACTTGCAGTAATAGCTCGTCAATCCTAATAATCCTCTACGATTCTTCAAGATTTTTGGAATTGGCCATTTCATCATAGATTTAATTTTGTTAGGGTCCACCTTGAGACCTTAATGAGATAAAATATTGATCCAGGGGATCAAATTTTGCTCAAAATTCAAAGTGCTCGGAATCACTTCAAATCAAACAGGTATGTAGGCCTTGTCGTCATGAACCCAACGCAACTCATTTGGGTTCAAATGGACGTTGGATGAGTGAGACATTGCGTTCTGTTCAAATCGTCAAATAGGTAAAAAAAATGTGTTGACTGTACGGTCCATATAGTCCGTACGGATGCTGACATGGCAGGGCCATACGATGACGTGGTAGAGCCATACGTTGATGTGGCAGAGCTATACACTGACGTGGTAGGGCTGAGTTGGCGGATAGTTGGCATTTGGACGATGAATTATTTATGGACACGTGGCATCTTGGTGGTGAATGGATTGGTGACACGTGGCCCAAGCAAGGGCCGCCACGTGTCACCTGGGCATTGGATAAAACTTATGTAGTCAGTAGGACTCGACCCTGCGACCTCCGGGCAAGGGAATATCCTTGGGAATGGACACCCAATCGGCGCACCCACCATTGTTTCTTAACATATGAATGGTTTTAAAATTATTTAAATTGCATATGTTTTGAATTGGGGCGCGGTCTAGGCCCGGGCTAAGCCCCGGCCCCCGGTCACATATATATACACCATATAACCACCACCGCGGGTGTGCATTCAAACCCCGCGTTCTTTGACACTTGGCGCTTTACCATAGTTTTAAAACCTTGGCCCCTTTTGTGTGCGCGTCCAGTCGTATGGTAAGCCACATGCCCAACGGTTTGGTGGTTAGGGGCTAGGCGCCCTAACCGTCCTACAGTTCACACAGTTTTGTGGTTATGTGCTCGGTGCTAGGTTTTAGCATATAAATGAGCGTGTGAGCCAGGTTGGACACACAGAGGTGCAATTTGTCGATCCAGAGACAACAAGTTTGAAGGGGAACTTCCAGGAAGCCTATTTTCTTCAATTTTTGGCCAAATCAGGTGTCAAAAAAGCCCAGCTAGGGGTTTTTGGACGTTCTAAAGACATTAGAGCCATCTATTTGGCATTTTGAGCATTTTAAAGCACATATTTTAGTACTTTGAGAAAATAATATAAAAGATCCATTGGAAGCTGGACCAAGAGATGTAGCCCAAAAGAGGGGTGAACTCCTTTATCATTTGCTGTGTTATGTGTTTTCTGTTCACTGTTATTTGTTGCTTATTATCTGCATCTTGAATGTGTAATTTCTATAAAAAATTGTGTTTGCAAAATTGATCCATTTGCATAAGAACACTTGAATTAAAACTTGCAAATATTTTCAAGAATACAAGCCTTTATCATTTCCAGATCAAATATGACCTAAATATTCCACTTCTTGAACCCCAAAGGAAAACTTGGAAGGATTTGCATATAGTAGTTTTTCTTCCAATAGTTTTAAGACCATCTCAATATGTTGATCATGCTCTCACAAGATTGGTTGTAGAGGAGTATATCATAAAAAATACCAACTCAAATTTTATGAGGAATGGTTTGAAAATAGAATTCATCAAGCTTTGAAATGTTGTAGATGCATTAGTAAGGCCAAATAACATCACCAAAAACTAATAATGACCTTCATGTTTTCTGAATGTTGTTTTGGGAATTCCTTCTTGTCTCATTCTAATTTGATGATATCCAGAACAAAGATCCAACTTAGTAAAGAAAATTGTTCCTTGTAATTCATCTAATAATTCGTCAATGACAAGAATAGGAAACTTATCTTTAATGGTCATTTTGTTGAGTTGTTTATAATCTAGAAAAATATGTCATTAACCTTCCTTCTTTTGAACTATCACCACTGGTGTTGAGAAACCACTTTGGCTAGGTTGAATGATGCCAACCTCTAACATTTCTTGAATCATATGATCAATCTCACTCTTTTGTGCATATGGGTACCTGTAAGGACTAATTTTAGGTGGTACACTTCCTAGTTTCAAATGAATAACATGGTCATGATTTTGAGCAGGTGGAAAACCCTTAGGCATCTCTTCAAATACCTTGGAATGCTTACCAATAACATTTTGGAGATCTGTTGGAGAAGAGGTTCTATATGTTTGAACATCTAGTGAACACAATTGTGTACTTACACCATGGTGTCCCTTTTGAGTAATTTTGTGATTCTATTAGAGCTTATCATGTTAGAGGGTTTCCCTTGGATACCTCTGAGTTCAACTTCCTTACCTTTTGAGGAAAATCTCATGAAAATTTCCTAAAAATTAAGAGCCATTATTCCCAATGATTGTAACCATTAGACCCCTAATACAACACCAACACCACCCATTTGGATTGCAATCATGAGACTATCCAACAAATACTCCCCCATATTAAGCTTAATACTATGCCACTTCCATGAACAATTTATGGTACCTCCATCTGTGAAGTTTCATTATTTTAATTAATGAAGTTATGATGACTACCAAAATCAATCAACACTATTACCTTCTTCTTTTTGATATAGCCTTCTATATTAAGGGTTTGTGGAGTACTGATGCCAACCAATTCATGACAAGATATGGTTGGTATAGTCTCTTATAGTTTTGTATCTTGCAATGGTTCCAATTATTGATCTTCTTCCTATTCAAATTCTATGTAGAATAACTTATTCTCACTGCATTTATGCCCCTTAATATACTTGCTGTCAAAATTGAAACATAGTCCCTTGGCTCTTAACCTTTAGGTTGAGTGAAGTTATGGCCCTTAACCTTGTAGGTTGAGTGAAGTTAGGAGAGGGAACATGGTGTTCTCGATAGTTTTTAGTGACCACTCTTCTAGTAGCCATATTTTTACTTTCAACTTTCCTGACGACATTGAAAACATGCTCTAGAGATTTAGGTTCAAAGAGACGCACCTCATGTCGAATGATCTCCTTTAAAGTTCCCATAAAGAGATTAATAAATGACTTAGTTTGTGGAATTGTTGAATGTGATCTATAATTGGACCTCTTTGCCAAAGATTTATCAATTGACTAAATAATATATCATTCTTAATATCCCTGTAATGTTCTATCAATTCATCCGTAAAAATGGATCAAGATACAATATAATCCTTTTTTCTTTCAAAAATCCATTGGTACCAACCAAATTTATTAGGTTCTAAATACACAGATGAAAAATTAACCTTTTGTAAGGTTGGCACTTTGTGTAGATCAAAGTATTTCTCCATCTAGAATATCCATGTTATAGGATCTATACCATCAAATTTCCTGATATCAAAATTTGGAATTAAGTAGTTCCTTGGTGCCAAGTTGAACCCTTGATGATGTGGATCTAGAGGTGATGAATAATTATGATTATGGGACTCAATATTTATTTCTTCCATATTTTCATGATTTTGTTGCTTCTTTATATCTCCTTTAGGTAATCTCTTATCTAAGGCACATAAGAAGATGGCGGACATGGAGTTTTGTAGTTCTTCCATCTTATTTTCCATTTGTTCCCATTTTTCATCCATATTTTTTTCCATCTATTCCCTATTTTCATCCATCTTCTTTTCCATCAAATCATTACTTGATATTGACCTAACACTCAATTCATTAAATTGGTTCTCCAATTTGTATAGTTGGTGAAAAATCTCTTCTCTTTCTTCTTGAGTCATGGTTGATCTCCCTAGAGATTTACTAGGAGTATAGATTTTTGTAGAACCCTTTTCCATGTGAAAAAATAATACCCCCCCCCCCTTTTTTTTCTTATCACTATTTTGAATGATAAAAAATAGATCTCCCAATCAAAAGTTAGGTTGATGGTAAGTTTTGTACCTTTACAACCCTGATTTGGAGATTATTCTAAAGCTTACCTTTCTCTTGATGTATCTCTGAAATTTCAATATTTGTAAGTATGAAATTTTGGCATATAGTACTCTGATATGTATTCTCTGCAATGCCATGGGTCAAACCAAAATTTGATGCGCAAAGTGAAATTTATGGTAACTTCCCAAAACGTGTTGATTCTTGGCCCTTTCCAAATAGAAAACTTGTGTGAAATGCCACATATTCAATGTTTTATATATTCTTCTAAAATTTTTACTTGAAATACTATGGTCTATCATATTTCCAAAGGAACTAGTGATACTCAATTTGGACTTTCTAAGCTTCAGATATGATAGTTCTACCAAGAACACATGTGTGAGACTAGTTTTTGAACTAATCAAAACCCTAATTTCCACATCCTATATTTAAAAATCATAGTGTTTTAGAACACAAGTTTTTTAGCTTAGCTATTTTAGTATCTATCCTCATAATCTAGAAAATTTTACATTATGAAAATTCACCAAAAATAAGTTATAGCGAAACTTCCTAGATGACTCCTTTGATACTAATTCTAGGACTAGTCAAAAGCCCTAAATTCCATAGGTTATATATTATGAATTATGATGGTACAAAACCTGAAATTTTGACAAAAATCACTTAGATATGTATCCTAAATATCCTAAAAATTTAACAGTCTGGAACTTCTCTTAAAAAAATTATAGTGAAAATTACAAGATGACTCATTTGAAACTGATTTCAGAACTAGTCACAAGCCCTAACTTCCACAAGAGATATCATTGAAAGTATAATGAACCAATACCTGGAATTTTTACAACATGTACCTTGATATGTCTCCTCAATCTCCTCAATACTTTTCTTTTTTTAAACTTCCCACAAAAAAATTATATAAAAAATTCCAAGATGGCTCAATTGAAGGAACAAAACCCTAGGATCGTATGCTCTGATTGATATAGATGGATGTCGGTGGCCTCCCACCTATTCCAACTGGCTCATTTTCGATAGTTTTTTCCTATCTTTTGGGTCCCTGACTTCCGGGGTTGTTTTGAGGCCCTAAACATTGTTTTTAGGGCTCGCCACAATCAACACTTGTAGGGCTCACCACATGAAACATGTGTAGTCCTTAGATAGACCTTTCCAACATGATATTGTGCGCCTAAAACAAAGATCGTATGAAAAAGTTGTGACCCTGGGAAATTGATGTATTGACTTACCCAAATAGGGCCCACATGAATTTTGGTGCTTCATCTCCTAGGGTTAGGTTTTTGACATTCATGTTTATTGTAAAAATCCATTGAGAGCCTCATTGTAATCATCTTCTAGAGAATGAGCACAACCATCACATCTCTTCTCAGAGATAAGCCGCCACCATTCTAGCAAGCTTGTTTTCTGCTGCATTTTACAGTTTCAACTTATTTCCTTATTGAATAGAAACCAATTTTACTGTATACTTGTTATTTTGTGTTAAGCATATTTTGATAATAATCTGTATTCATTTGGTTCTGCTCATAAAATCCAGATCAATGGTATCAGAGTGGTCTTCTCCTTTTCATTCTTAATGCATGTCCCCAATGAGGTCGAGGTACAAAGAATTGGGTCTTGAGCTTGTTTCTCTTGAGGACAAAATCTCTCGCACGCCCAAGTGACCTCTCATGGCGGGAGAAAAGAAAGATGACAGGACAGGAGATTCCTTCAAAATTTTTCTCAAGGAATCCCTCACGCAACAGATGAACAAGATGATGGATATTTTTGCGCAAATCCTTCGATGACTACCAACATGCAACACATCTTTCCCAAACAGAGGCTCCGCCCCCTTCAAGGTACAAATCAACTTCGATATTCCTATATTTGAAGGTCAGATAAATGTAGATGTTGTAGACAAATGGTTTAATCTTCTATAATGTTATTTCTCTTTCCATAACTTCTCAAATAGGGAAACGATTAGTTTTGCGCTCCTCAAAGTTGTTCCCCATGTCAAAGATTGGTGGGAAAATTTATGTGAGTAGAAGGAAACAAAGGAACCCTCATTATTTATAGTTGCGGAACCTGGGAGTCCTTTAGGGATGCTATTAAGGAACAATACTACCATGTTGGAAGTTATGACGACCTGCATACAAAATGGACCACAGTACGGAAGGAAAGAGACCAAGCAATGTCCGAGTTCACAAATATCTTCCATACCTTGCGCACTAAGATGGGTATCAAATATTTTGAGTGACATATGGTGCTCAAGTATCATGATGGTCTGCATAGATACATCCAGGACGAAATGGAGTTTCTGGACATCTCATCCTTGGGTGCGACCTACCGATATGTCTTCAAAATCGAGCAGAATCTCAAACAAAAGACACGACAATTTGGGCTTGAGAACCCCTCACAGCAAAATCTAGGAAAGGGCAGCCCCAACCCGCAGAAAAAAGGACAGAGAAAAGACGAACCACTTCAGTAAAACCAGTCCAGGCTGTAAGAAAAGAAGGACACCGGAAAGACAAAGAAAGATAACAGGAAGTGGTTCGAATTCCATAAGAGCCCCTGGAATAACACTGTTGATTACCACTCAAAGCAGTTGTTGATGGCTGAGGTGAAATCCTATGAATCAGATGCAGGTTCTGACTCTGATTCAGAACCAGAAAGGGGGAGACAGATCATTGATGCAGAACCCAGTGCTACCATTTCTACCACCAAGTTCCAGCCTGGTGAACCAGACGAGCCAAAGGAAGATGAGCACATTTCTCATTCATAGATGTGGGTGAAGGGTACCCTGGTGTAGTTCATCGTTGATAGCTATATTGAGAAGAACCTCATCTCATCAAAGGTTGTCAAGCGACTCACCCTGCCGACAACGCCACACCCGCAACCCTACACCATCGGATGGCTTTGCCAAGAAAGCAACATTTGCGTCAACCAACAATGTCGCCTTTCAGATGACATCAAGCCCTTCAAAGACAAGGTATTATGTGATGTTTCCCCTCTTGAAGTTTGTAATGCTATTTTGAGATAACCATATTTATGGAAACGCCATGTTGTATATGAGTCTAGGCCTCATAGTGTTATTATTACTTTGAACAATAAATTGTACAGGATACCGGAGGCAGTCCCACCTAGTGTTATTTCCTTTATCTCTTCCAAGAAATGTAGGAAGGTCATATCTCAGATGGGGAATTTTTTCTTCTTCGTGATTCTCTCTCAGAATGAGCGAAATAACGTAGCCATGTCTAGGGTACCTCCGCACTATTAGGTCAAGCACCCCATCAATATGACCCCCAGCGCACCACTACCCAATGGGCCAATAAACCACCACTCTCTATTAGAGAATGAGGAGATCAAGTGGTAGATCGAATAACTACTCCACAAGGGGAAAATCTATCCCATATCATCACCTTGTGGGAGCCCAATCATGCTGGTACAAAAGAAATATGGAACCTTGCGACTCTGCATTGATTATCGTGCCCTGAATAAAATCACAGTTAGAAACTAGTGCCCAATTACCCAAATCAACGATCTCCTTGATCAGCTCATGGGGGCCAAATACTTTAGTAAGACTGATCTAAATATGGATACCACCAGGTCTTGATAGAACAGACAGATGTATGGAAGACCACCTTCAAGTCAAAGGAAGGTATTTTCAAATGGTTGGTCATGCCCTTTGGCTTGACAAATGCTCCAACCACTTTCATGAGGATGATGGACGATATCTTGCTACCATTCACCAATACTTTTGTAGTGGTGTATCTGGATGACATTGTCATTTACAACAAGACATGGGTAGAACACTTGCAACATATTTAGCATGTTCTGCACACCCTATGACAACACAAGATATATGCCAACTTGGAAAAATGCTCCTTCGTCATGGATAGGGTCCATTACCTAGGCTACATCGTTGATAATCATGGTGTACATGTGGATCCAACCAAGATCCAAGTCATTCGTGACTGGCCAACCCCAACCACACTCACTAAGCTTCAGACCTTCTTGAGCCTTGCCAATTTCTACTGCAGGTTCATGTTGGGATTCTCCCATATTGCACGGGCCCTCAACCAAGTAACCAGGGGTGGTGGTAAGGAGAAATTTGTGTGGGGCCGATCTGAACAACAAGCATTCGATGATTTGAAGCAGTGCTTGTGCTCAGCCCCAATACTTTCACTACCAGACTTGCAACATCCCTTTGATACCGAGACAAATGCTTCAAACTATGTTGTGGGCAATTTTATCACTCAGGACGACCACCCCGTGGCCTATCATAGTGAGACACTATCAAATGTTGTCTGTAAGTACCCTAATTACGACAAAGAAATGCACTCTATTGTGCAAAGTTGTCTCCAATGGATACATTACATTCTTGGGAAGGAGAGAATCATACACACTGATCATAATACACTGTATTTCATGCAGACACAAGGAAAATTGCAGAATGACCTCCATTAGAAGTGATCCACATAATTGCAACAATTCCACCTCAACATCATGTAAAAAATAGGAAGCACCAACCACATCGTTGATTTCCTCAGCAGACCGCAAGTCATGACACTCACCATGGTGATAGACTCTTGTGGCCATGAGACCTCTGGATGGCCCCAACTCTATGAGATAGATCCAAACTTCACCACCACCTACCAAATGTTGGGCGCAAACGCAATTGTCACTATTTTTCATCTTTAGGATGGGTTGTTGTGTCGTCTGGGCCATATCTACATTCCATGAAGTGAGTGAGGGAAGTTGATCTGGGAAGCCCACTACAGTCGGGTGGTAGGACACTTTGGTGTCGAAAAGATAGTGGCAATGCTGCAGAAACATTTCTATGGCCGAAACTTCGACAGGAAGTCAAAAAGTATATTAGGTCCTGCATTGCCTATGCTATTTCCAAACCGACCACTAAGAAACAGGGCATGTACACCCCTCTTCCTACTCTTGACAGACCATAGGAATCCATCTCCATGGACTACATGTCGGGCCTCCTGTCCACCAAGCAGGTAAATGACTGTGTTTTTGTGGTTGTTGATCACTTTTCTAAGATGGCGATTATGGCTGCCTACAAGAAGAGCATCACAACAGAGGCCACTGCCAAGATCTTCTTTGAATGATTCTGGGTACATTTTGGAATCCCAAAAACCATTGCCTAAGATTGGGACAGTCGATTTATCAACACATTTTGGTCGAGCCTATGGTCACTGCTGGACACCAAGCTCAACAAATCCACGACCTTCCACCCCAAGACAGATGGCCAAATTGAGGTCATAAATAGAATGATCGTGCATATCCTGCACATGTCTAATTCCAAGCAACCTCACACATGGGATGAGAGTCTTCCATATTTCCAACATAGCTACAACTGAGCCTTGCATAGCTCAACTGGCCATAACCCCTTTCAGGTGGGGTTGGGATTCCAACCATTGGGTCCCATAGATGTTTCACTACCCTTTGCAACCACCTCGACTGACTCATCTCCTACTCCAACTGAAGCTGAAAAATACACCCGGTTCATTGAGCAGATCCAGCACACCCTTCAATAGGTTCAGGATATCCTACAAAATTCCAATGACAAGTACAAGCAATGCCATGATCAACATCGGGTGCAACATAAGTTTCAGGTAGGCGACAAAGTTTGGTTGCATTTGTAGAAAGAATTCCTTAACAGATCCCATTAGAAGCTTCTCCCATTCCGTTATGGGTTGTATAAAATTAACAAGGTTGTGGGTGATAATTCTTTTGAGCTCAACATTCCTCCTTTCCTTGGCCTTCACCCATTGTTCAATGTGGATCTCCTTCGACCTTATGACCCGCCATTATTGGACACCTCAGAGATAACAGAACAATTGACACCAAAAGAGCTCAACCCCGACTGCATAAAACATGCAACCAATGATCATATTGTGAAAAAATAGTTCAAGAGCACTCGCCAACAAAGGATCCAACTTCATCAAGTTATCAAAGCAGGGCAGCTCCTGCACCAAGGCAAGTGGCTCACCCAGGGCCAAATTCAGCAGAAATTTCCTCATCTAATGGGGGCACTCAATGCAATGGAGACCATTGATTCCTAATGGGGGAGTACTGATTGAAATGGATTTTGGTGGCCTCCCACCTATTCCAACTAGCTCATTTTGGCATTTTTCCAGTTCGACAATTTTTTCCTAGTTTTCGAGTCCCTGACTTCCAGGGTCGTTTTGAGGCCCTAAACAACGTTTTTAGGGATTGCTACAATCAAAATGTGCAGGGCTTGCCATAGGAAACATGTGTATTCCTCGGATAGACCTTTCTAATGGGATATCATGCGCCTAAAACAAAGATCGTATGCAAAATTTGTGACCCCATGAAGTTGATGTACTAACTTACCCAAACAGGGCCCACGTGACTTTTGGCGCTTCATCTCCTAGGGTTATGTTTTTGGATGTCTAGGGTTTTTGGCATTCCTGTTTATTGTAAAAAGGCCTTGAGAGCCTCATTGTAATCATATTCTGGCGAATGAGTGCAACCATCACATCTCTTCTCAGAGATAATCCGCCACCATTCTAGCAAGCTTGTTTTCCGCTGCATTTTACAGTTTCAACTTATTTCCTTATTGAATAGAAACCAATGTTACTGTTTATTTGTTATTTTGTGTTAAGAATATTTTGATAATAATCTGTATTCATTTCATGTTGCTCATAAATTTCGGATCACTGATACCAAATGTTAGACAACAAACACAAAAATAGCTTGAAAATAAAGAGACACATAACTCCACGCCTTGAGAAATAGATATAGAATAAAAGATAAGCCTCTTCAAGGAGGAAACCTCCTTTTACAATAGAACAAATGTACAAGATGGGATTATCCTAAAACTATCTCTCCTTGGTATATGTATAGAACAAAAGGGTACAATTACAATTAAAGGGTTTAGCTGACAACACTAATATAGCAATAGAAACATAAAAACTCAATACCTATGGCTTAACATGGGGCTTTGTTTAGGGCTTAAAAAATTCTTAGGTCTTTTCAATAGGACCAGGGACCTCCTTTTTCTCTTTGGACTTTGAGAAATATATCACAATTTTGAATGTTTATGGTCCTTATATGGAAATGATTGATTATTAGGATATATGTTTCAAAATGGATTGGTTGTGATGGGGAGGACATGAATTTCACCTTAGGAGCATCAAAGATATGGGACCCAACTACTCAACTAGAGCCTCTCTTTGGATATTTTATTAGAAAATTGGAAGAACTGGTCTTTTGGGTATCAAAGCATCCAAGCTATCTACCACTTGGAGCAACAAGCAAGTTAGGGAAGCCAAAATTCCTAATAGACTTGACATGTTTTTAATTTATGAAGTGTTCATAGATGAAGTCATTAGGATCAAACAATGGGTTAGTACTTGAGGGGACTCTAAACATGATCTATTTATATTATCAGTAGCTTCTTCAACAGAGAAACCTCCCAGTCCCTTTAATCTAAATCCAAAGTGGATGAAGATGGAGGATTTTGTGGGGAAAATCAAAGTAGTTTGGAAACCTTTTAATGGTAATTTAAGATAATTTGCTCCACTTCAATTCCAACAAAATTTAAAAGAGGAAAAAAAGGTAGCTGCTAATTGGGCAAGGGACAAAATGCTAAAATATGATAAGGTTCTTAGATATTTAGAGGAAGCCTTGGGGGTACTCTACAATAGGGAAGGTTCTGTATTTATGAATGAGGAATAGAAAATTGAAGTAAAGTTACCTGAAGATAAAATAAGGAACATCATTTTGGAAAAACAAAAAGGAGTGGAGACTAGTGAGTATGTAATTATGGTTATAGGCTAGAGATGAGAATACAAAATTCTTTCATAGGTATGCCAACTATAGAAATAATATAAACTCTATTTGGAAAATTGATAAGGGAGATGGTACCTGGGATACAAATTTCAAGGACATGGATTTTGAAGGAGTAAAGCATTTTCCCTCCATTTTCAAGGAAGACACATGTGATCCAATAGAAAAAGTGATTCGAGTATCAAACTCCTTCCCTAGTTTTGTTAATAAAGAGAATAATTAGGCCTTGGTAAAGGAGGTTGGGAAAGAAGAAACGTATCAAACTTTGTAGAGCTTTCAAATGGACAAAAGTTTTGGGCTTGAAGGACTACCTGAAGAATTATTCTTGGGCTATTATGATTTTATAGAGAAACATTTACGAAGAGTGATGGAGTAAAGAAGAACTCGAGGAAATATGTTGGGAGCCTTCAATACAAAATTCCTAACATTGATTCCAAAATATGATAATCCTACAACCTTTGAGAATTCATCTACAACATTCCTAAGTTTAGATCCATCTCATTATGAAATTACATCTACAAAATTATCTCAAAGGTAATTGCTAGGAGATTGAAAAGTGTTGATCCAAAAAGGATCCAGAGAAGGCTAAGAATAAATCATAACTCACAGAGGCAACTCAGAACACTTAGAATGGCTCCAACAGACAGAGAAAGAGAAAAAATTCAAAGTTCTCAAAACTCAATGAAAACGACATGATGGTGAAGAGTGCGTAGCAAGATTTCTAATGACACAAATGACTCATCAAACATAGTTGCGGTTTGTAAGATATTCATGGTCAAAGTTGTGGTCAAACAGGGCAAGTCAACAGGGGGGCACATCATCATCCATATTGTTGACGTCAACAACTGACATGGTAGGATGACGTCAGCATGATGGCTGCTGACGTCAAAATTCCATGTGCCAACACCAGAGGCTTCCATGTGTCACCACCCCATGGGATTTTCAGGGGTCCATGTGGACTAGTAGGAAAATGCCACGTGGCACCCCCAAGCAACGCCACATGACACCACCCAGGAAGCGCCATGTGTCATGTATGGATTGATGGGGATTGAAGTCAACGAATAGGTGGATTAATCAACGAGTGCCACATGTCCCAATTAGCGAGTGACATGTGGCACCCCTGAAACGCCCAATAACAACCCGTGAACAAATTTTGAAAATAAAAAAATTGGTGGGTTTGCCAAATATGGCGGACCATGCCAACTTTAGCAACAAG
>ML813914.1:134341-144813 GCA_009831015.1 Picea engelmannii
CCTTAACAAATCCACCCACAACCACTACGTTGTGGGTACCGCTTTGTACATCCGTCCACAATTAAATTTAAAAAGGTGAAATCCTCCCAACTATGGGGAGGAGAGGCGCGGACCATACGATCTGCGGGCATGAATTTCGGGGTGGTACAGTCATCATTGCAAGTTGTAGAGGGCATGTAAACCAAGACAGAATTCTTCTTGGGCCTAGGAGCGCCAGAGTCAGATCAGAGCGTGCAGACAGTCATTTTTGGATAATTCGACGCCACGAATTTAGTGGTGTTGTCTATTTTATGATCTGAGCATTATTTCTACATATTGATTTCAGAATGAGGTATATTTATGTATTTGCCAAATTCTTTTGCTGAGTTAATGAAAGATCCTACCCATTTGAGAGCAGGACCCAGAGACGTAGTCCACCAGGGATGAAATCTGTTATCAAGTTTTGTGTTCAGATTTGATGCTTATGTCTCTTCATTTTTAAGGTTTCCCTTCTTTAATGGTGCACTTTAATTTATGCTCAATTAATACAATTCTTTATAAGTCACGATGAAAAGATCCAAGATCATGTTGGTATCAAAGCGGTTATCTTTGACTTGAATTGTTGAGTGTGAATTCTTATTAGGGCCAAGCATAAACAGGGTGAAGGAACTCTTAAGACTTTCATTCCCGAAATTGGTCGTGTATCCAGAAGGAAGAAAATGGCAGAAGAGGACAAGTGTCATGAGCATGAGAAAAACTTTCACATGGTATTTTATCGGATGTCAGAAATGGTCGAGCGAATGTATGGAGATTAAGAGAAGAGGATGAAGAAGAAAGGGAAGAAAGAGGAAGAACATGAAAATGATGATGCTTTGGTAAACCAAGGGGATGGAGGAGATACTCATGAATCTCCTATTGTGCTGCTTATATGTTTAGTATAATGCACCCATTAATTATCAATCTGGGATTCGTAATCAACAGAGTTACAAGACACCAGTAAGAAAGGTAATTTTTGATGTCACAAGTATAGAATTAAACTAGATTATGCATGTTGGAAACAAATCAAAATAGCAAACTGCAATGCACTTTGGTTGTCTTTCACAGAGAGGCTATCCACTCCATTATGGAACATGCAAGTTTGAGATGGATTTGGTTTGACAGATCAAATCTGCTATCTGACCCAGAAAACTAACTATGCAATCCACACTTCTGAAAGGGAAATCACACATCAATCATCAAGACATAGCATGGGTAGTTCAATAGTCAATATATTGAATATGTTGTGGTTCACAACGTGCTGTTGTGGACTTCACTAGTTCTCCTTCAAATATGTCTGACCACCGCTACCAACATTCATGTCTAAAAACCAAATTCATAAAAACAGAGCATATGCAAAAATAGAGCAAGTAAAGATCTCTAAACAAGTATATGATGGAAATCCTAGTCTAAGATGTACTGCTATCATCTAACAGAGTTAAAGCTTCAACTGATTTAATGTTTACACTACTGAAAACAAATGCTAATGCTAATCTACGAAGATGTTGACCTTTGTTGGGCGGTGGGCCCTTGTCGCTTCAACAGGTCAGCTACTGAAGTCTACAGTAAGCTTGTCTTCAATCCACACATTACTCTCACTCAAATCTCAAAACATAACATCAAACTTTTGTTAACAACTCAACTCATATTCAATCATATACAATCAAGACATGGAGATAAATGGCATTCTTCTATTAGTCTTCACTCATAATATGTCATGCAATATCATACGTTGTTTCGCATGCTGGTAATATTCTAACTCTCCTACCTTCCACCATCCTTGCCATGGCTATTTAATAGTCTTAGTCGTGAAACACAAGGAGGTGAAATGATTTGCAAATCAGTTAAATGTTTAAATTTAATTATTCGGTTACATCTTTTAGCTTCATCCTCATGACACGAAGTGCATGAGGATGAGGCAATCAACAAAATATTCTAACATAGCCTTGCTAAAGCAAATAAACATCCACCAATTGTCTTGGGCGATCTGGAGCTAAACTTGGTACATTCGGTTCTCTATATTGGTACCGGATCATGACAGGTAGATGGTACCGGATCAAAACGGTGTGCAAATGGTGGTACCATATCACGACAGTCCATGACCATTGGTATCAGATCACAATAGACAAGATTTTAGTATTGGATGTGTTTGGTACCGGATTCAGACAGTGGCAGTCTTGGTGCACAAGTACTGGACAACTGAGCTGGTACAGGAAGGCTGGATATCTAGAGGTCAAAGATTATACATGGTAAATTGAAGCATTAGTACATGAAATATTTAATTCCTTAACTTCAATAAACCACAAAATGCATGAATTAACCATACTTTACCTTATGAACTTATCACTGGCTAATGGTAGCGTTCTTGTCATTCACCCAAGCTTTAGGTAGGCCAAAAAGGTATAGATGAAGAGTATAATAGGGTAATGGGGATGTCAATTTAGGGTCTCAACATTCCCCCATGCCAAAATCATTGCATGTCCTCATGCAACTGAAAACAAACCCAAAATTTTTCAAAACTTGAGACTGTGTTCTTTACTTTGGTGGATCAATGATGTTGATGGCTAAAGCCTCTTCTTTCAGCTCCCTTTTGATGACCCTAACACATTGTAGGAGTCACAATACCTTCTTGAGCTTGTTAGAAGTCTCTTCATGGTCGTCTTGAAGTTGTTGGCTTGTTGCTTTCAATTGCTCATTTTCCTTTTTGATATACCTGTCCAAGAGTTGGTATTCCTTCACTTCTTGTTTGAGTTCCTAATTTTGTTTTTGCAATTCCCTAATCCTTTTCTTCATTTGTTCTTTTTTCAAGGTCTTTGTTGACTCCATCATTACTGGCTGGATGCACTCCCTTTCCTCGACTTCCTCCCTCATCCCATATAAAGTAATAGTGGCTTACTCCTCGGTCAAACTAGGGATGTCATCTTGGACTGATAAATCCTCAGAAGGGGAGGTAAGATCGATTGGATCTTCCTGTGTATGAGGACTGACTATTTTTTTTCCCATCTTTTCCATGCTCCTCATGGTTCTTTTACAAGGAGGTACCGGATCAAGGGTGCTCACAAGCTTCCTTTTCTTCTTTCCTAATTGTGAAATGGTGATAGGGGATTGTGCCATAGATTGTTTACTTTTGGTTTCTGAGCTATGCTTCCCTTTCTTCATCATTTTTGTCTAATGGCCCTCTTTCTCAACTGCCACCGTTGAAGTCTCCTCTACTAATTTGCTTTTACCTTTTGATTTGGAGCTTTTAAAAGTTCTATTGACTGTGGAAGAGGACCCTGCTTTTTCATGTTGGCTCACTGCCCTAGATGATGGTGGAGTTGTCTTATCCTTCTTTCCCTTTTTCTTTTGAGGTTCCTTAGTTTTCTTTGGAGCATTTTGGGTTTCCTCCACAGGTTTGTTTTCTATGGGAAGGTGTTGAGTGATAAGGGTTTTCTAACTAATCCTTTGTTTCCTAAGTTCATGTAAAACTAGAATTTTAATGAGACCTTGATGGTGAATGCTAGTCTTCTCTGTTTTGGAGATGGATTTAACACCTCTTACCATTTTGTTCAAACTCATCCATAGAAAATATGGGAAATCGATTTCAGGGCCTTCTTCAAAATTTAATAGAAGCCTAAGATGATATATGAAGGTCACAACATACCTGCCTTCACAAGTGACGAATCGTTGAAGACTAGTAATCATTGGATGATACTCTTCCTTGATGTAGTTCCTAGGGATCCCCTTTTTCCAGTCAGGGTGATGATCTTCTTTCAAGAATCGTTGGCACATTTGTTTTTTGATTCCTACACCTTTGAAGTATTTGTCTCCTCTGTTAGGTAGTCCTGTGACCTCCCTTAAAGTTGCTTCGTTGATTGTCAGTTGTAGCTTGCCTACATGTGCAATCTCTCCATCGTAACTCTAAATAAATTCATGAGATATCTTCTCATGCCAACCTGTAAATTTTTCAGAAATGGCATCCATCCCGATCTAGCATATTTTTCTTGACATAATTATAACTCCTTGGTTTCCCTATAAATTTGGAAGACCGGTTTGTGTCTACTAACGACCATCATTATAAGTTGTGAGAAAAGGATCGGGCTTTAGCACAAGGGTTTGGTCAATTGATGAAGGTAAGGGTTTGGTACCAGAAAGGAGTAGGCTCAGGACTGAAGAAATCTCACGACAAGGGGGAATATGGTGATGGTGTTGATAATGCGAATGGTAAGTTTAAGTAAGGATGTCGTAAGGAAAAATTATGACCAGATGAGGCTTATCTAGATGGCTTCACCACCAGATAAGCCATTTCATTTCTACCCGTTACTGTAATGATGAGGACAAGACGTTGGGTGTTCGAGGTATCATTTTGGATAGGTGATTGGACTTTTGAGTGGTGAATTTGATGTCAGATCATGGTTCATGACATAATATAGGTTCGTGAATTGTTTAAGGACGAAATATATTCGTGGCTTATCATTGCTATACATGCTTCATATTTTGATATGATTTTTCCCTTAACCATGTTCAAGAGCTATGAGAGGATTGATTAAGTTTAGGCATATGGGTATGAGGGATAGGTGCATGGGTTTAATACTAGGGTCATAAGATCTAGTATATATTTTCATACTTATTGTAGTTTTATGAGCATAGGAAAATAAATACCATGTTACCTTTGTATGATTAATACCCATAGCATGTGAAACTACTTGTAAATTGTCAGAATTCATCCTTTTAGACTGAAGTTTCTTGAAAACTTGGTACGGGAATATCCTGTACTTCTTTTGTGCTTATCTTCTTCTGTATTTGGTTCTGCAGGGTGATCGTGTGAGTCTAAAAAAGAGTTCTGAAGGGGCTCTTTGACCTTCCCCCATGCCGAAGATGTTGTATATCTATATGGAAGAAGATTCAACATTTTATATCATAATGGAGAAAAGATGATAAGAGAAAAAGAAACCAATCAAATTCCAGAAGTACATTTATCACCTAGCATATGATCTAATACCTAAAAAGTGAAATTTCCCTTCTTTTGATGGATTATTGACAAAGGGTGCATTCAACAGTGAAACAAAGAATATTTATATGTTTTCCAGAAGAACAGATCCCACCTAACTTGCTTCAGATATTTACTATCATTGGATGTTTATAGATAAATTCCACAGTATAAGTAGATTAGACTCCCTAGTTAGGGCTCCACTCTTAAGAAGTTTCCTTCTTAGGTAATGTAGGCTTTAGATGTCAGACCGATAAGTTGACTTAGGGTGATTCTCAAATGGACATTTGCTTGAAGTAATTATGTTGTTGATTAATCTGGAGTTTGTATCTCATGAAAGCCAATAGTGACCTTTGCTTCTTCTTCTTTTTTTGGATGACAAAAGTGAATTTTTCAATCAGACAAGTATAAATGAGACATTTCTCAACCAGAACTCTCTGCCAACAAGCCTATTCAGTACTCCGGTGGGGTAGTTGTGATAATTAGTGAGAGGTGCCTTCCCCAGGAAGAATTCCCCATTGCCAACAGGCATGTTCAGTACCCTGATGGGTTTGCCTAGTCATACCACAGATCGATACCCATTGCTAGCAGACCTGTTCAGTATCCCGGCGGGTTAGTCTCTTAAACCCTTTTCCCATCAGAGGATTCTTGTCCATAGTCACCTATTTTGGTTTTTATTAAAGAGTAATTTGCATGGTGACAGGGGAGGCTCATCTGAAAACATTTTTACAGGCTGGGATGGTATTGGGTTGGAAGGCATATACTCTTCTTTTGTATGTCTTTTAAAGATTTGTTTGAAGGACAAATAAACTTTTATACACATTATTTTCTTTAGAGTGATCAAGATGTATACTTTTGTCTGAATTTGTCCATAAGAGAATAACCTAAAGTTTTCTTAGGGTATTGGTACATCCTCTTCCATAAAAAATTTGGTAGTGTGCCCATGGTAAAGAGTGTCCATATACTCATATGTTACTCTTTAATAAGATAATCCAATGAATACTATTGAAGTCTGGTTAGGGTGAGATAGTTACTTATAGGCTAATATTTTTTTTTTCCTTTAAATCATGCTGAAATACTGGGTAAAGGCAACTTCTAGTCTTTGAAGTGGATTATGGTTCTTTGAGAAATCATAGGTAAGGATTGTGTCCCTCTTTTATTTTGTTTTTAAGCAACATAACCAAAAGAAATTAAAATACTTCTTAGCAACAGAACCAAAAGAAATTAAAATACTTCCCTTTACTTGTCAACAGAACCAAAAGAAATTATTGCTTCACAATGGTTGTCATTTGATACTGCATTCAGCCATTTGATACTGCATTCAGTTTCTTGGTTCTAGCTTAAGTGGTTGTTTGCATGGCTTCGTACTTCAGATTAATTGACATAAGATTTTGAAGTATGCGTAGTATGCTTTTTCAATTAGGTAATATGTCTCGATAGTACTATAGAAGGACAGACTACTGGTACCGGACTAGAACAGGATTTCTAGTACCGAAGTAGAACATAATATTGTTGATGCCTACAAACTGATGTTTAGCAAGTTCGTGAAGGATCAAATAAATTATAGAATTTTACTTACAAAAAAGAAAAGAAATTGCGAAAGTAAAACAAAAGGGGGTAAGAATCTCTTGTTACCTTCATCTTATTAACAGAATTTGATCCACACTTATGTACAAAAATTTCAAATAAACCAATCAATCAATGTGGATCAGTAGGAGGGTCTCCTTCCTTACTGATCATCTGCATATTTGAATTCTATAGTATACAAGTCAAGAATTCTTCTTTTGACAGAGGTTTGTTGTAAACTCGCAACCGGTGACCATTCACAAGTAGTGGTGTTTGTTGTTCATCAATTGTCTTTATCCTGATTGAACCATTATCGTAGACAATGTCAATTTCGTAAGGTCCCATCCAACGGGTAGTTAACTTACCTATGAAGTTCTTGAATCTGTTGTCATACAATAGGGCCCAATCTCCTTGTTGAAATTTTTTCTTTTTGAGATACTTGTCATGCCATTTTGTTCTCTGTTCTTGAATGAGGGTAGTTCTTTGAAGTGCTTCCTGCCTGTTTTCATCTAATTCATTAAGCTACAAGAGACTTTGTTGTTGGGCTTCATCCAAGTTCATGCCAACTTGTACTGTAGTCCTGAAGGTTTTGTTCTGGAATTCTATGGGAAGAAGCACCTGCTTCCCATACACCAACTCATAGGGTGTATGTCCTATTGTATTCCTCCAGGTGATTCTATAAGCCCATAAGGCTTATAATAATCTGTCAGCCCAATCCTTATGGTGCAGTTGTACTGTTTTGGTAAGAATGGACTCAATAAATTTGTTGGTAGATTCTACTTGTCCATTTGCCTGTGGATGGTAGGGTGTATATTTCCTGTGTTTGATTTGGTACTGTTCTGTAACAGCTTTGACTAGATGAGAGGTAAATTGAGTTCCCTGATCAGTCACAATTTCTTGCGGTACACCAAATCTAGTAAAGATATCATTAAAAAGGAAATATACCACTGATTGTTCACTTGCAGCTGGTAAATATTTTGCTTCAACCCATTTAGTCATGTAGTCAGTGCATACAAGTATATACTTTTTATTTTTAGATGCAGGGTTAATGGGCCCTGCAAAATCTAATGCCCATTTCTCGAATGGTTCAATGGCTACTTGGGCTTGAAGTGGCATTTGGTCTCATGCAGTAGGCTTACCCATTCGTTGGAATTCATCACAATTGGATACATAGGTTTTAGCATCTCTAAAAATATGGGGCCAGTAATAACCAGATTGCAAAACTTTGTAAGCGGTCCTCTTTTCTGCAAAGTGTCCGCCACAAGGACCATCATGGAAGGCTTGCAAAATATCATGAATTTCATCTTCCCTTACACATCTCATGATCACCAAATCTGGTCCTGATTTGTAGAGGCAATCATCGTGCCACATGTAATTTGCACTTAGTTGAATTACTTTATGTTTTTCTCTAGGAGACAATTTCTGAGGCATCTTCCCTGTCACAAGATAATTAGCGACATCTACATACCACAGAGTGAATGTAGAAATAGAAAATAAATTTTCATTAGGAAAGTTATCTTCTACTGGTGCATTATCTCCCAGATGAATCATTCTAGATAAGAAATCAACCACAAGATTATCTTTACCAGGTCTATCAATAATGTTGATATTAAACTCTTGTAATAATAAGATCCATCGTGTAACTCTAGGATTTGTTACAAGTTTGTTCATTAAAAATTTGATGGTTGAATGATCAGTGTGTACAAAAGCTTGATATCCTATAATATAGTGTCTAAATTTATTGATAGCATGGACTACAACTAGCAATTCTTTTTCTGTGACCGTATAATTAAGTTCAGCTGGAGACAGATTCTTATTGATGAAGTAAATAGCATATGGAATTTGATTTTCTATTTGTCCAAGGACTGCCCCAAGGGCTGTGTCTGAGGCATTCGTACAGATATGAAAAGGAAGGGACCAATTTGGTCCTCTTAATACAGGGGTAGTTGACAATTTCTGTTTTATAATTTCGAAAGATATTTGGCATTCACCATCCCACTTAAATTCGACTTCTTTAGATAATAATTTGAATAAATGGGTAGCTAATCTTGTAAAATTCGGAATGAATCTTCTATAGTAGCCAGCATGTCCTAAAAATATACGGACTTCCTTTTGTGCAGAAGGTATTTTGATTTGTGTGATGATATAAATCTTTTCCAGATCAACTCTCATTCCAGAACTAGAAATGTGATGTCCCAAAACAAAACCTTCAGTGAGCATCATTTTTTATTTTTCATTACTTAAGGAAATGTTTGTTTCCTTACACCTAATCAAGACTTTTTATAGACTGGTCAATGCTTCCTGGAAGTCTTGTCCATGGACTGTAAAGTCATCCATGTAGACTTCCACACAATCATTGGTCAAGTCAGAGAAAATGGCTAGGAAAACTCTTTGAAAAGTGGTTGGGGCATTGCAAAGTCTGAAAGGGAGCACCCTATAAGCATATTTGCCCCAAGGGCAGGTGAAAGTGGTCTTCTCCTAGTCTTCGGGTGCTATTTGTATTTGGTTGTAACCACTAAACCCATCCAAGAATGAAAAATACTTCTTTCCGGACAGGGTATCCAACCCATGATCAATAAATGGTAAGGGAAAATAATCCCTATGGGTGGCTTTGTTTAACTCTCGGAAGTCTACACATATCCTCCACTTACCATTTTTCTTGGGAACTATGACAAGTGGAGATACCCATTGACTATCTGAAATGAGGTATATGAGATTGGCTCGAAGGAGTTTTTGTTGTTAAAATAATGTAACTGCAAAGAGTATTCTTATTATTATTGTTATTTTATTCATAGGATTAATCCCCATTGTGGATTAATCATGTCGGTAATTGTATTAGGACAAAATCCCCTTTTGCAGATTGGTCAACAGACAATTATAATAGGAAAAATAAGAAGTCGGCCCCAACAGTTAATAAGAAGACCCAGAAATATAATAAAGGTGGGTTTACCCACCCAGATTAAGAAGTCGGCCCTACCAGTGAAGAGACACTTCACACATGCCAGAACTTGTATAAATAAAGGAGGCTAGCGCCTCATTTGAACACAACTCACTTGCTCGGTTTGAGAGACAAGTTCTGATCTGTTACTGGCAAAGGAGAGAGGGAGAAGAGTGGCACATCTTTTGGAGAGGACTTTCTGTATTAGTTTGAGTTATCTCTTGACATTTTATTGGCAATTTATGATAAGGAAGTTTTTGCTGGGTTTTCTTCCCCTAGAGGGTTTCCTAGGATAAATGTTGTGTCTCTTGTGAATGTGTATTTCTCAATGATCTTGTTCTTATATTGTTGTTATCTATTGAAATGCAAATAACTATAATAATGGCATAAAACATTAACATGGTATCAGAGCCAACCTGAAGGAAGCATATTTCGCAAGAGAAAAACGTCACTGTTGCAGTACCTGCAAATTAGGGTTTTTCAAAAGTGAATTGTTTCATCCCTAAAACCACCTAGAAAGTTGTGCCCTCCCCCAAGGATCATTTTGGCACTTAGAGCGCACCTTTTCAGTGGCTGGATATCCTAGAAAGTGAAACCCTAGTTTCACAAAGTACCAGAAAACCAGAAAACCGGAGTACCAGAAGTACCAGAAGTACCAGAGTACCAGAAGTACCAAAAGAACCAATCCAGAAATCTACAGATCAAGTTTGAGGGGGTAAAAATTGGATTTTCAAAATTCCGACTGCACCAGCTAACTTGCCTCAGCTTAGTGCATCTATCCCCTAGATCATAATTTCAAAATTCGAAGTTTGAAAAATTAGGGTTTCCTCATAAAACCCCAAGTTGCAGTCTCAGAACCAGCTGCAGTTGCAGTACCAGTTGCAGTTGTAGCCGTAGAACCAGTTGCAATCACCCTTGAAATTTTCTCAAGAGTTGGCAATGATTACCGCTGCTACCAGATGGAGCCACTACCTGCAAATGCTA
>ML813915.1:83668-98151 GCA_009831015.1 Picea engelmannii
GCCAACTCCTTCACCAAGGCAAATGGCTCACCAGGGACCAAGTTCAACAGAGGTTTCCTCATCTCATGGAGGAACTCAATGCAATGGGGACCATTGCTTCCTAAGGGGGGAGGAATGATCCAGGTGGATATTGGTGGCCACCCGCCTATTCCACTTGGACCCGCACCATTGCTTCTTTCAGTTTTTCAGTTTCCACAGAGTTTACTATTTTTAGCAGTTTTTCGGGTCCTGAACTTCCAGAGCCATTTTGAGGCCTTAAACGACGTTTTTTTGGAAAATGGGGAGCAACATGAAACATAGATTAATGTTGCTCACCCAAAAGTTGTAGTCCTTGGATAGATCTTTCTAACGAGGTATAAAACACGTCAAACGAAGATCGTATGCCAAAGTTACGTACCCGGGAAGTTGATGTACCAACTTACCCAAACGGGGCCCATAGTCTTGGCGTTTCATCTCCTAGGGTTAGGTCTTTGGATGTTTACGGTTTTCCATGGTTTCTCAATAATAATAGGCCTTCGAGCCTCATTGTAACACAGTTCAGAGGCCAGTAGCCGCCACATCTCTTCTCAGAGATAAGCTACCAGTGTCCTAGCTAGTTTATTTCCATTCTGTCTATAAGCATATTTCAGTCATTTGTTATTAATGAAATGAAGTCTTATTTACAAATAAATCCGCTGCATCTCTGTGTTTATGTGTATTTCTGTATTTCATTATGTTCCTACATAAATCCGGATCAAATATATTCCACAAGTCTCCTAAAGAACCCCTGCCAATAACACATTTACAAATATCCAAGACCAAGAAAGACAAACATTACAACATATAATCCACAGTGACACAAGAGAATTGAGTTCTGTAAAATGACATTCTGATCTCACAAAGTTTTAACCACCCAAAATGAGAGGAGTAGCTAGCCTTATATATTTAAATTTGTAATGGATAGTTTCTAACTCCCTCATTAAAAATAATATTCTTGGTTTGCACATCCACAATTAGTTGGAGGCTAAACCACTTGACAATATTTTTTTATTACATCAATCTTGGTAAAAAATGGGATAAATCCATCTAAAAATCACTTGACCAATTTATTTAGTGGAGGAAATAAACTTAGGGACATTTTCCCCTTGAGAAATGAGCATAACGACTATATTTTGTCCACATTAACTATTCTTCCTTCCAACTGCTAGTTTGACTTGTCAAATCAATTAATGAGTAGTTGCAATTTGTCCCAAAGAGGATAATTTGGTCTTTTACTGGTTTAATTAACCACTTTGCTTGGAAATATAGCATCTTTGAATACAATTAATTATTTTGCATGTGGAGAAAGAATATTTGACTTGCCAAAATTATTCCAATGCTAGAATACCCCAAACATTCCACTCCTTGAACATTTGACCTTGTAAAATGTGCCCAACAATTTTGTAGAAGAAATGGGATGATTTTCCTTTGGGGAGACTCATATCCCTCAATATTTCATCAATGAAAATTCTGCAATATGGGTTTTTCTCGTGATTTTTTTTTCTGGTCATTCTAAACCCATGTTGTATTTTTCCCTCGAGGAACCACTACCTCAAAAGACGTGCACTGTATCAGTTGTTGTTCAAATTGTATTTTTGAATATTATATCGGACTGGTGGCTTGCCCGCGATAGTTGCAGGCCGCTACAACGAGCCCTTGTGGCCCTGTGCCCCCCCATTCCCCTGACTGAATCTCGATGCTCGATCAGGCCATGGATGCCCCTGGGGACCCGGACTCGCCCCCGGAGGTATTAGCTTTCAGGTCCATGATTGTTGTTGGCCCTAAGCGTCCGCCCTTTGCAATCCAGAAGAAGTTTGTAAGGAAAATGGCCTCAATCCCCTCGGTGGCCTTGCTGGAAGAAGAAACTTGCAAAGCAACCTTGAACCTAGTTGAGAGAGGTCTCATTGGCCAGTTCACGGGCCTCTGGCCATTCCCCAAAGCGGTGGAGGAGTGGACTCAAAGGAACTGGAAGCCTCTGATCAAAGAGGGAGTCAAAATTTTTTTTGTAGGAAAGGGATTTTTCGTGTTTGTCTTCGAAAACCCGGATGACAGAGGATTAATCTTCAGAAACGGGCCATATTTTATGGGACCTCAAGGTCTTTATCTAAATAAATGGTCGCCAGATTTTGACCCCACCCAAGATGTCCCCCCAGCTGTTTCGGTTTGGGTCAGGCTCCCTCACCTACCGCTCCATTGTTGGAACCAGAAATCCCTCCAGATCATTGGTAACGTGCTGGGAAAATACATAGACCAAGCTGTAAGAAAGGACCAGTATTCCTGCGCCCGTATCTGTGTTGAAGTCGATTTAGAAGAGGGGCTCCCTGAAGCAATCAACCTCACTGTAGCAGGGTGGATGCATGTCCAGGACTTGGACTACGAACATATTCCTTTTAAATGCAGGCACTGCCATGGGTACGAACATTTTGCAAAGCATTGCAAGAAGAAAGATGAGGAACAAACAGACAATCAAAATGGGGATCAATGGACCCTAGTCCAGAATCATGCAAACACACAAAAAGGAGCAGGTAAAGGTCATTCTATTGGAGGCCCCAGCAGAACCAGAACCGAACAAGAAACGAATGCTTCACCAAAAGGGACAGAAAGTGTTCATAATAATCAAGCAAAACAATCCTAGGGGAACGAGGAACATGCAGAAGTCCCATCTTCAAATGAAGAGGGAGGGGAAGCAAATAAGATTGAAGCCAATCAAGGTAGCCCCTCCAACCCTTCTTATGCAGAAATTGCAAGGAAAAAATCAGTGGAAAGCTCAGGATCTTCAGAAGACGAAACCTACGAGCGTCCTTCGAAAAAGGCAGGAAGGAAATCACGCAAAGAAAAGAGGGAGGAGGAGGCAGAAAGGTACAAAACCCAAGGAAGTCAGTCCACAATAGAAATGTCCATTGGGCGAAACATTAGATCAAGACCTTCCAAGGGAGGTCCCAATCCCCCCCCATCAAGTAAATAATGAACCTTGTCTCTTGGAACTGTAGAGGTCTGGGTAACCCCTCCAAAATAGAAGCAGTCAAGGATCTATTGAAAGCAGCTCCCGCAGACATTCCCATGCTCCAGGAGACCAAAATAGAAGGGCAACTCCTTCTAGATATCGGTAGAACAAAGTGGAATAAAAGATCAGGGAAAGCAGTCAGCTCAAGGGGATCATCTGGAGGGTTGGCAACCTTCTCGACTGAAGACATATTTCTTCTGAACAAGCACCATGAAACTCAACATTGGATATACACGGAACTGATGCACAAAGAAAGTAAGTTTTCCATTTCTCTCTTTAACCTTTATGTACCTGTTTCTTATGCTGAAAAACGAGAATGCTGGAACTCTCTCTCGGCCTATCTAGAGGAGGCCTCTCCCAACAACATCATCATAGCTGGGGATTTGAACATAGTATTGAAAGCAAAAGAAAAGAAGGGGGGCTCCAACCACAGAGACCCCATGCTGTCCAAGGTAGAGGAAATCATTCTGTCCTGGGATATTTTAGACTTCAGCCCCATCCAAGGTATGTATACTTGGTCCAACAATAGGGTGGGCTCTGACCATATCTCTGTGCGCTTAGATCGATACCTGGTGCAAAGTGCTATAATGATGAACAACAAGATCATTACCACCAAAATCCTGCCTAAACTCACCTCAGACCACAAGCCAATTCAGCTTCTCCTGGAAGAAGAGGAAGATTTGGGCCCGATTCCCTTTCGATTCATCCCTTTATGGATTGAGAGAGAAGGTTTTTTAGAGACTGTAAAGGCAAAATGAGCCAACTCCTTCTCTGGATCCGCAAGCTATGTATGGGAGCAAAAGCTGAAAGCCACAAAAAAATCTCTGAAGGATTGGATAAAGATACCAGACCCAACCCCCACTGAACTCAGAAAAGAAGCAGTGCAGACATTGCAGACTCTGCAAACGGATATGGAAAACAAATACATCACAACAACGATATTGGAAGAAGAAATCAAGGCACAACGAGCTACATACCAATCTTTTCGAAGTGAAGAAGAATACTGGAGAATCAAATCCAGAAGTCTCTGGTTGAAGGCAGGGGACAGAAACACCTCTTATTTCCACCGGCAATATAGAGAGAGATTAACCAAGAACCATATAGCAGAAATAAAAATGGTGGATGGCCAAGTCTGCAAAGGCTTCACCCAAGTCAAAGCCGCTGCAGAGTCTCATTTCAAGAATATGTACAGAGAAGATAACCACAACAACGACGAGGAAGCTGTCGACCTCCTCTCTAATATCCCTTCCCTAGTCAGCCCTGAAGACAATGCATTACTCTATCGACCAACCACCGAGGAAGAAATCATCAAAGTAATCTGGTCCATGGAGGCAGATAAGGCGCCTGGGCCTGACGGATTCACAATCCACTTTTATAAATGTTGCTGGCATGTGATCAAGGACGACCTTTAGAAAATGATAAATTGGTTTATGAAAAAATCTAAGGTAGGAGGAGGAACCAACTCCACGTACCTCACTCTAATACCCAAAGAATCTAGCCTGGAAACATTTGCACGATTTAGGCCCATATCGCTGTGTAATGCATCCTGTAAGATCCTGGCTAAACTTCTGGAAAATCGGATCAAGCCGTTCCTTAAAAGATTGATCTCTAGTCCTCAAGGCGGATTTGTGGAAGGAAGGCACATACTGGACAATGTCATCCAAGTCCAGAAGATAATACATTCAAGCATTCAGCGGAAAGAGAAGGGCATGCTGATTAAATTAGATATGGCGAATGCGTTTGACAGAGTCAACCGCTCTTTTTTGTATAAGGTTCTCCTCACCTTCAGCTTCTCATATCACTTTGTACAGCTTATCAAAGCTTGCATCGATAATCCGTGGATAGCCCCTTTAGTCAACGGCCGCCCAACCAACTTCTTTCAAGCTCAAAGAGGCATCAGGCAGGGATGCCCTCTCTCCCCTTTCTTGTATATATTAATGGCGGACTCCTTGAGCCGTAAACTCACAACTAAAAGGTTAGCCGACAACATTCCGGGCCTTAGATCTTCAAACGGAGTGGATCCAATGAACCACACACTCTTCGCCGATGATTCCCTGCTGATTGGGGGAGCCTCCAACAGAATTTCCAAAGCCATCGATACTGTCATCAAAGCTTATTGCAGAACCACGAGAGCGTTAGTAAATGAAAGCAAAAGTGAAGTATTCAGTTGGAACATCGACCAACGCGAACTATCAGGAATCACCTCCATTCTCGGGTTCAAAGGCCACGCAACCTGGGACAGCTTTAAATACCTCGGGCTTCCCATCATCTCTGGTGCAAACAAACGATTGCTATGGAGTGGTATTATCTCAAAAATTAAAACCAAAATCGCGGCGTGGGGAGGTTATTGGCTGACCAAGGGAGGAAAAGTCATTTTAATAAAATCAGTGTTGTCTGCGATACCAATTTACCAGGTTACCTTTCTACTTGCGCCCCGATCAGTGACGAAACAGATTTCAAAGATTCTCCGAGATTTCTTGTGGCAGGGAGGGAAGGGTAATGAAAAAAAGATACACCTGGTGAATTGGGAAATTGTTAAAAAACCCAAGGCAGATGGAGGGCTGCAAATCAGAGATCCCACTCTGGTTAATCTAACGCTAGGAGGAAAGATTTTATGGACTCTGATAAATGAGCCTACGCACCCAGTCAGCGCTACCCTGCGAGCAAAATACAGAGTCAATAAATCTCTTAGCAACCTGCAAAGTGAAAGTCCAACAAACTGCACGCATATTTGGAAATTGTGCTGCAAAAGGAGCAGTTTCTTGAAAAAATTGGCCTATAGAATGCCTGGAAATGGAAAACGCACGCTCTTGTGGCAAGATAGTATCATGGGGAAAGAACCCCTGGCAGAAAACGAAAACATAGCAGAACTTAGAGAATGGCTGGAAAGAGCAGGAGTAAATAACTTATACGACCTCTCGAAATGGGATCAGCGTGGAGAGTGGACAGGTTGGGATTTTCACGGAATTCCAGCCCGCTTAGCTCTGCAACAAACCATGCTTGAAGATCTGCTGGAGGATGCTGCCCCTGTCAATAGGTCCATGAAAGACAGTTGGGGATGGGGAAAGACAGAGGTATACACCACAACAAAAGGATACAACTCTTTGCAGGCTTCAAGAAACAACAGTCAAACTCCGGCTTTCTAGAAAAGCGTTTGGGAACCTCTAGCCATACCAAAAGTGAACTTCTTCTTCTGGAATCTGGTGTACAATAAGCTTTTAACGGGAGACAACCTGGAAAAAAGGAACATAGTGGGGCCACACAGGTGTGCGTTATGCAGCAACAATTCTGAAACAACTCAACATCTTTTCATCGATTGCAATTTTGCTAAAGAGGTCTGGGGCCTCATGCTACATGACTTTCAGATCACAATCCCAACTCAGAACTCGGTTGCGGAACTCTTCGCCTCCTGGAGTCGTATCTATCCCCATCGAATTCCCCCCAAGTCTTTCTGGAGCAAAATCTGAACATCCATTCCCAAATATGTATGCTGGCAGATATGGCTGGCACGTAATCATCAGATTTTTAAAGAGGTGCGTCTCTTCCCAATGCAAGTAATGGCAAAAGACAAATCTTTCCTCCTGGAAGCTGCCCAACAACAATATTTTAAAGAGAACCTCTTGTTACAGCCAGAGGAAAAGAAGTGGCTAAGGCCACTTGAGCCATATCCGAGTAAGCAAATTCTTCCACCACATTCAGTCAAACTAGATTGGCGAATAAGAGAAGAAGATGACAAATTTCAGACTTGGTGGCGAGCTAAGAATATATCCACAATTTTCTTTGACGGGGCGTCCAAAGGAAATCCTGGTGCAGCTGGCGCCGGGGGGGTCATCTACTCCCCAAATGGGACCACAAGAGACTGTTTCTGCTGGGGTTTAGGTCAGAAATCCAACAACCAAGCTGAGTTGCTAGGGATTATCAAAGCTTGTCTTATTACCAGAGAAAAAGGTATCAAATACCTTCGGAGACTTGGAGATAATAATAAAAAACTTAAATACTGAGTCACGGTTCAGCAACGCAAGCCTTAACAAAACCTTGGACAGATTGAAGAGAGTCCTCCTGGGCTTCAGTTCGTGCAAGTTTTATCATATTTTAAGAATGTCAAACAGTGAAGCTGATCAGTTGGCGAACAAGGGCAGCACTATAATGAAAGGTCTGTTAATTGTAAACAACGAGAGCTTCTTCCATATCCCCTGAGAATGGTGCAATCCTTAAGTAGAGGCAGCTAGAAGATAGCATTGTAATAAGGGTTGCTTCGGCATAAACCCATTTTTTTTCAGTTAATAAATCCTACAGCCATTTCAGTTAAAAAAAAGAAAGACGTGCACTGCATGAAAATAAGTGCATTGATGAAAACTTTTAATATTTCATCAATCACAATTTTTCAATATGGGTTTTGCTTGTGACTTTTTTCTGTTCATTTTGAACCCATGTTGTATTTTTTCCTTGGGGACCTCTGCATGAAAACACATGCACTACAAGAAAAAATGTGCAATGATGAAAACTTTGTGAGACTGCCATGTTGAGAACAAAAATGATAGTGCACCATGGCCAAGGTATGCCTATAGACTCAATATAAGATAACTAAGTGGGAAGACATAGGTGTGCATGCCATGGACCACACTAGGCCCCACAAACTGAAATCACCCCTACATAAGACGTGTGGCTTCACCCAATCACGTGTCCCAATAGATCTTTGCCACAACCTCTAATCCTGTCAAGGATGAGAGATGGTGAGACAGGGACATAAGGGCACTGATCATGATCAGAATCAGTTTGGAAGTCCACTACAAAAATCATCCACGATGATTTACATGGCTTTAACTTGCATCCTTGGGCTTACAATGGTGTAGCCAAAAATGAAAACTCTAGGGTACCTCCTAGAGAGAAAACAAGAGGGAAAGTTGATCGAGTATATGAATGTCCAATGGTCAATCTTGGTGTGGAGAGAATCAACAACCAACCTAAGCAAGTGAAGATCAATAATCTACATACTAACTTCCCTTGTGAGTGTACCCATTAATCAAGGAGAAAAAAGAAGAACAAGAAATTCAAATTCAAATAGAAGTTTTTGAAAATAATAGTGAGTTTGGAGAAGTTAAGGAGCGTTAATAAAAAACTGAAGTAATAACTACATATGCATCCACTTAAACATTTTTTAATTTAATTATAGCCAATTTCCGTTCCTTAAACATTCATTTTGATAATAATATTTTATATTATAAGGTATAACTACATATTGCTCTCATCTAATTAAGAGCTCTCCTATTCATTTATTTAGGGTGTCCTTCGCAAAATCTATTAAATTTGAAAAATCAAGTCAATGGATTTTATTGCATTGAAAATAAAATTTATAAATAACAATCATAATTAAATGAAGATAACTAATTGAAAAGTTAACCATAAAAGTTAATATAAAAGTTTGTAATGAGGTTTTCTTAGGAAAAAATTAGTTGAAAACTTGTTTTATTTATTAATAACAATGAGATATATTACATTTTGAAAAGTTAACCACAAAAGTTAATATACAAGTTTTTATTGAGGTTTTCTTTGGAAAAAAAACTAATTGAAAACTTGTTTTATTTATTTATTAATAACAATGAGATATATTACATTTTTCAAACCTTAATTTAGTACATATAAAGTGTGTTATTAACTTTTTATTGAGGTTTTCTTTGGAAAAAACTAGTTGAAAACTTGTTTTATTTATTTATTAATAACAATGAGATATATTACATTTTTCAAACCCTAATTTAATACTTGTAAAGTGTGTTATAAATGTAATTTCATAAATTAAAAAAAAAATTATAATAAAAATAAAATATATAAATAATAATAAATTAAATCAATACATACCAATTTTAATTTTAAATATTTTAAACATTAAAAAATATGTATATGTTCAATCTCTCTAAACATGTGAGATTAAGATGTATTTAAACTTATAAAATATTTAAATAAGAATGATTCTCTTTCTAAAAAAAATATAAAGACAAACATTAATTTTAGAATTCATAATCAATATGAATATTTATATACTTTACTCCATTCTATACTTAATTAGCATACACTCATGTTTTTTTTAAATAAAAAGATTGTAATATCTTATAATGTCATCACAACAATATATGTCTCAAAAAAGAGCCCCAAAACTTGCTACTTGTTCTTTCAAACAGATGGAAACCAGAATAGGTGGTTGAGAGTCTTGATGTCTGGACATAAGCAAAAAACCATCACCTGTTCTGCCAAACAGATGGAAACCATAACAGGTGGCTTGGAGTCTTGGAGTCTGAACAATTTGAATTCCTACAATGATTTTGAAAATGATAATGCATAATAAAAACAAAAAGAAACACAACGGATCTAGACAGTGGGTGAACCCAAATTTTCTTTGTTTCCATGATTTTGCCAGGTGGGAGCGAAGACGAACGACTGTGCACAGGTCAGACATTTTCTTTTGTTTGACACGTCCGAGAGAGAATCAAACAACAAGTCTAAGCGGCTGATGAGCATGGTATGCCTGTGAAGCTGCTCTTCCATGTCTCGATGTATATCAAAGATGAGGGCCAAGTGTTTTGGTGTGAGGCGACATGAAGAACTCGAACCCTAGTCCAGAGGATGGCCTTCATGAGTGGGAATCCTTGCATGGAGCACCTCCAGTGGGACTTCTTCTCCAATTACATAGGTATCCCAATTTAAAGCAGCGAGAGTGGCAGGGGTGGACTGACCAAGAGGGGAAGGAGAGACTTGGGGGTTAGGAACCATGTACATGAGAGAAGCCGGTGGAATTTCAATCGGGACAGGAGGAGTTTCTTCCTCAACAATAGCCATGGGAGGTTCTTCCAACACTCTATTTTGGTCCAAGAAGGGGGCAGTGTGACATAAGAATTAACAAGACGGACCAGAGAAGTTGACTGTGAATGGGAGAAGAGGTGAAGCCTTCGCTTCTTGGAAACAAAATTGTAGCAGGAAGGCCCTATCTTGGGCTTGCTTGATTCCTGGGGAATGACTGGGTGAGTAAGCAGGAAGTTTAACAGGAGCAAAGCTTGTGAGTAGGGGAGGATGAAAATTGGACAAGCATACGACAAGAACTGTTCTAAAAACAAATGTAAAGAACTAATGTGTACCCGCTGTAAATGGTGAGGCGTTGGATGAGTTGAAAGGATCAGACTCGTGTGCATCATACCCATCCCGACCTGCCATCGTTGTTGTTCGGAGGAAGCCATTAAACTAGAACCTGTGCGTCATCGCACCAACGCGTATGAGCAGTGAATGCCGCTCATCCTACGATGTAGTGAGGAGAGGGTGACGACGTGCGCATTTAAGTCCTTAATGTGCATGTTGTCCACATGTCACCCCATCTGAGAAGCATACACTCATGTTAAGTTAGAAATGTTTAGAATAACGAAAAATGAAATTGGCACTTAAATTTTAATATATAAATGAATATTTGCTATTAATTTTTTAAAGAATTTTTTTAGTTATATGTATGTTTGTTTATTAAAATTAAACAAAAATATATAGAAGATTAATAATTCTATTATCTCTAAATGTTAATATCCAATTTGTTAAATTCATAAACCATGTCTTTTCCTAAAAAGCTTTTCCTTGATGTACCCAATCTATAATTTATTTAGTATAAATAACATTGAATACATTACCATAAACCAACTCCTTGAAATTGTTTTCATTGTTAAATTAGAGCAAAACATATATTTTTTTTTTAATCTTGAAACCATTTTAACCCTAGTCCTTCTTAAAACAAACTAATAAATATATGAATTTTTGAAACAAAATTTGTTTAAATGCACATACACATAAGCTATGCATTAAACAATAATTGATAAACAATTTTAACAACTAATAAATATATATATCAAATTATTAAACAACTTTATAACTAATAAATATAAACCAAAGGTCATCCTCCATTTTCCTGTTTGTTCCTATTTTTGAAGGTGTTACAAAAATATTCCCTCGAGGAACATTATCATTAGGTCTCTTTTAACCAATTTATATGCAATCATGTTATGAAAAAAAGGTTTGCTAATGGTTAGGAAGTCAAAAATTGACCAAAGACCAAGTTAGATTTAGAAGAAATCATTTAATATTAGGATAATTAATTAATCTTAGCATTATTGTGAAATAGCATTATTGTGAAAAAGGGTTGAAATAATAAAATCAATCTCCTTCATTGTATCATGATTTTAGAAAAACTTTTGATGTGTTTCATAGAAATTACTTATAAAAGATATTAAAATGTCTAAATATATTGTTAGTAAGAATTGTTATAATAAGCTTACATGACAAAGTAATTGATAAATTCAACAATAATGAGGATTGGTCAAAACAAGTCATTTGTATTATACAAATCAATCAAGATTGTCTTTTTTTCCCTATTTTTTTTGGTCTTTATATTTACAAGTTAAAGGTATGTTTCGAAGAACAAGGTTTTGTTGACACAACTTTGGTTGAATAGTCATAGTCCTTCTTCTTTAAAATGACAACATTGTCAACATTGTTGTTTTTATGAGATACCCCTCTATTTTTGACAAGTCACTAGCTTATCGACCATTTAAATTAATTCCTAGATACAATTTTTTTTTAAAAGTTCTACACATACACTACTATAATTGATTCATACTATTCACACAACTTTAATTGATTAATTAAATATATTATTCATATAATTTTAATTGATTAATTAATATACATATGGAGTAATACACATACTCCTAAGTAGACCTAATGATTAAAAACATCTATTTTCTTTTAAAAAGTCAAAATCTCATACACCAATCACAAATTTGACAATTTGAAAATCGATAACTAACTTTTTCAACAAAATACCATTCTTAATATAAATAATTATATTCAATACTTCCTTCCCCTTCTATATCATTCTTAATAATTTTTTAATAATTAAGTTTTACATAATAAAATTTAAGGCTCAAATTTCAACCTTAAATATAGGTACATTTTAAAACTTATCACCCGAATTAAAATGTAAATTACGTTAAGTTCAAATATCTACATGTGTAAGATTCTGTAACTTCTTTTATTTTTATTTTATTACATTTTAAAACTTATCACCCGAATCAAAATTTAAATTACGCTAAGTTCAAATATCGACATGTGTAAGATCATTTTTATTTTATTACCTTTGAAACATTAGGGTGACTCACATCGAATCCACTTAAACCTCAAGGTTATGGTTGTACAATATCATTGTTTATGGCTTTGATAATTCAATATCTTGAAACAATTCTAACTAAAATTTGATAAATGTAATAACTTCAACGAATATAGTGAATTTCAACAATACTCATTCTCAGTGACCTAATCAACTTTCAACCTTTTCACAAGTCTATCTAGATATTATCAATGATAATAACATATCAATATAATTAATTAATTACCAACTAAAGTCTTTCAACCCTTCTAACTAGAATTGATCAACGTAATAATTCAATAACTTAGTGGATTACAATTTTTATAATAATTTTTTTTTTTACTTAAATTTAATTTATATTAAACTTTAATAATTTATTGTATATAATACAAATTAATATATACAAGTTTAAATCTAGAGGGTAGGGTATGTATACCCTTTGTAGATTTTATGTCACGGGCTTAGCGGGCCTACAAAATCACCTGACGCTCCTAGTCACCGTGCGACACCGTAATCGTTCGTTTATCAACAAAGCTACAATAACTTATTTGATTCGGACTACGCCTACATCTTATATTTGTTTATTACTTATGTTATGTGTGTTTCTTATATACTTAGCATCATGCAACAGTAAAGAGAACAACCATACACAAGTGAAACAAAGCTTTGCACATGGGCGGCCAAACCAGCCTAACACCCGAAACCTTTATAATAGAGAACACTAGTGTGTCAAGCTAAAACTCGTTCCACACTAAGAAATAGTTTCACAAGTACAACAGGATCACCAAGCTGCCCTTGGGCGCTCCTTCTTCGTCACCTTGGCCAAAGACCGAAAAGCCTCAGTCTCTTCGTGCTTCCTTGCCTCAATGCCTGCGGTTCGCTACAAAATTCCTTTGTTCCTCCCCTTGCTTGGTCCAGACTTCCCCTCAGCTCAACTTCCCCCTTTCGCACTGTTCAGTCTTACCTTAGCCGATTTTTTCTTATCACTTCGACCTAGACAACGCGCCATGATCGAATGATTCATCCAGATTGCTCGAACTTGCTTGATAGAACTCGTTCCAGTGAACTTGTCTTCAAACTTGTCTTCTTTCCAAATGGGCACTCCCTTGGTTAAATAGGTGCTCTCCTCCTTTAATGGGTGTGTTCATTCAACAACTTGGGACACCACCTTTGGTTACGCTTGAGCTAACTTCTTGACTCGGTGCACGCCCCTTCGGTGGGCGCTCGTCGCGGTCTGTCCGTCACGTCTTGCCTTCGTCATGGGGATGTGCCCCTTCATCGCGCTCTACCCATACTTGGCCAATTCCTCATATTCTGTCTTGGGTGCCCAAGTCAAGCACGCGTTCGCATCAGCAGTCCATTTCTTGGCTTGGCATCCACAACACGTGTGGTTGTTGGGAAACTTCCCTTGGCACGCGCCCAAGGCCAGGAGTGTTTCCAACTTTCATTTGGTTGACCCCCCCTTAGTGTTCCCAAGGATTCCAATCTACTCAACTCGTCATTTCACATGTCCGGTCAGTTGGGTGCTTTCGTAGCCGGCGCGTGCCCAAGGCCAAGAGTGTTTCCAACTTTCGTTTGGTTGACTCCCCCTTGGTGTTCCCAAGGTTTCCAATCTACTCAACTCGTCGTTTCACATGTCCAATCAGTTGGGTGCTTTTGTAGCCGGTGCGCCCACTTGTCTAACCTTTTGTCTTCGGTGAGGACACCCATGTCCACCATGGGGTGCTCACTTACCAGTGTTGTCTGTTAAGTCTCCGCACTCAAATTCTTCTGCAAGTCATGGCATGGCGAAGTCATCTTTGGCACGACAACGTTCCCAAAGACTCCAACTTCGCTATAAAGTGACCGAGCATTCACTGACTCACCTGGTTCACATGTCTTGGTTGAGGAGGGAGAACACGCGCCCAAGTCTAGTCCTGAGGTGTGACATGCTCCCCCACTCAATTTTTTTACGTCCTCAACAATCCCAACATGGTCCAACTATTGTGACCACCAATGACGATCATTCTCCCGAAGTGACCCTCGTCAAGGACATGGATCTCCACGACATACTCCACATACATACTTCAATCAATGTATCCATGGTTCAACACAATGGTACCTCTCATGACTTGGACTAGTTGGGTAGTTAATCCAACCATCACACCCAATTCAAGAGAATGTGTTTCGTCACTTCCAAACCAATCTTTTATGTCCGTGTTTTTGTCTTCACGATCTCTTCCAACTACCGATCTATTCATTGTACTGTGCCACTTTCATGTCACTTGGGTTGCATTTCCTCTTCATGGC
>ML813916.1:7266-19897 GCA_009831015.1 Picea engelmannii
ACCTCCATGTTCCTCAGAACAGTCGCCAGCCCTGAGACCTTAAATGGTTAAAGACGATGGGAAACCGGGCTTGAGCGTTTCTTATGTGTCTTGGAGGTCCTAACCTTGCAGGGTAGGACGGGCGGGAGGTCAGTCGCTTTTAGTGGTCAGTTTTACCTTGTCGCTGCACGTCTGCGTAGTGCACCTCTGCCTATGGTTGCATTGTTGTAGTTTCTCATTGAGACCTGCAGCGTTCTTGTGATGAACTTCATGGTTGAGGCTTGTTGTTGTCGAGTGGTGTCGTACAGTTCAATATGTCACTACTTCTACACGCGCGCACACAAAAAAAAATAAAAAATTGCACCTGTTACTAGAATGGTTGTCGTAACGAGGTGGTTCGTTACATTTTGGTATTATTGTGGTGTTTTTATGGTTATATTGGTACTCATCTACCATTTCTATCTATTTATTTATGTTATGCATACTTTTTATATCTGGAATATTACAAGATGATTCATTGTTCCTTTAAAATAGACCTTTGTTGAGAAAGAGACCTTTCCCTTTTGATCAATGAGTAGACTTAGTCAATTTTTTTTGCTCAACAAGATATATAGGAATTTCATCCTTGACCCAATACATTCCTCAACGTGCATACATGTTCTTTTCCTGACAATCCATTCTTACTCAATTTTCCGACTTGCCTAATATCGTTCTTGGAAAATTAAGTTACTCGATGAGTCCAACCATTTTTATCTTCAAATCACGTCGCTCTTCACTTGACATTCACAAGATGTCCACTTGTTCACTTTTCTTCAACACCATAATTTCTTGCTTCTACCATGCATAGAATAACTATTTCTCATTAATCTCGTACTGAGTGATTTCAATTTACTCACTCTATATTCAATGCTTTTCTTATCCATCAACTGGTTGAAAATCAATGCTTTTCTTATTGATCAACGATTTACTTAATATGTGCCCCTTTTTTCTTTAAATAAACTTAGACAAGTGTGGCCTTTTTCTACCTAGGATGAATTCCTTTGATTACAATGATAGTTTTCAATTGCAAAATGAGTACCATTTGATTTTGAATTGTAAACACACATTATCAAATAAAAAATAATGATGAGAAACTACAAAATGAAACTCATAAAATATCCAAAAATCAAACTAGTTACTAACATGATCAACCATAAACTTCCCCACATACATGAAAATAATGATGAGCAAGTACAAAATGACCATCATAAAGGGCCTAGAAATCAAGCTAGTTACACGTGATAAACTAGAAACTCATAATCAACATGGTCTAAGTGCATTACCTAACCTTTATAATTGATTATAATCAAGAAAAAAACAAAATGCAACAAAATGCCTTTTGTATGAGATACCCTTCCCACATAAAAAAAAAAAATGAATGTAATGGTCAGAATAAAAAAAAATGAATATAAAGATTAGAATTGATGTAATACAAAGATCTGAATCAGTTTGTCCATATCATGACAAGTTTTATAAAAAAATCCATTAACATTATTAAAAAGCTTAGGTGTATTATTATTATCCATGATGGATAATAAAACAACAGAAATACATCTACTTCATTCTTGTATAAGTGCTCACATTCATAAATATAGCATCATGTGCACACATGTACTTCTTATGTGTGTCCATGTGTATGACATCACTATGACACTCATATCTGACACGATTTAAAGGAGAAAAATGATAATTTTGACTTGAGACACTCTCCCAACTAATTAGTGTGAAATAATTATATATAATTCAAATTGTAGTATTTAAAAAAAAAAAAAAAACAATAAAAACATTAAAATCATATAAAAAAAGATATTTAAAATTTTATAAATATTTTATCATCATAAAATTAATAAAATATGTTTAATTTTTTTTATAAAATTTTGAAATTTCTTTATCATTATAAAATATTTCCTCTCCACCCACACACATAAAGAAATAACTACTATATGCATATGACATCTAAATAAAGTTCCAAATAAAGTTCCAGAACAAAATATTGTGTTGTTTTACACTATGTAAAATTGTACGGGAAAATGTTATGTATCATCAACTTAACTCATGCAAAAGTTCAAGAATTTGATTATTCTAATGGGAATTAAAATGTTATGTATCATCTATTTAATTTATAAATGAAAATTATAAATTTGTCTATTTTATTGGGAGTTAAAATAGCTAAAAGCTTCAAATAAGATATTTAAATATAAGTAAAATTTCACAGGAAAGAGTATAGGAATAAAATTAAGTTTTCCATCTTTTCACATTTTACAAAGAGCTATCAAATGTCACAATTAGAAATTTAGAAACATATATCAAAAGACACAATTAAGATTATTTCCTCCTAGGCCTCCAAAGAAGATATATTTACCAATTGGATTGATTGGATTTTTAAGGATAGGTGAAACATTATAATAGTGTTGTTTACTTCGAGCCTTCCTTGCACTGATATTAAGTGGCACTCCATGATAACTGGTGATTTTTATGTCCCTTATATGTTTAATATGACCAAACCCTTAAGAGGGTAAGTGTCTGCTCCACATTTCTGTTCCATTGAATTGTGATCTCGACGGTCCAGAGTTAAAATAAACTTTGCCTCCAAAATCCACACTATTGACATTCGATTGAAGGTTATTAAACAATGAACCATGACACCAACCTAAACGTTTATTTTTTACATATAAATACCATATTATGTCATTAATCGTTGGTGTCTCGTGTATATACATATAATAAAATTTGGAAAATCATGTCTCCTTACAAAATCAAGATATAAAAAACAAAGATATAAAAATATAGATTTTTCTCTAACAGTGAGAGAGTAAACTCACTTCAATAAACTTTATAATGACGTTTTTTCCCCCCCATTATATGTAGACACTGTTGTTAATGGTAAACCTTGAGGTACTGAGTGAATCCTATAGCCAAAAAATGAACTTAAATCTTCATCAAAGTAAATAGTTGTGGAGGAACACAACAACACTTTTATGAAATGATACACAACATATTAGATCTACAATAAGAATTTTCACCTCCCGCTCCCTTCTCAAGTTGAGGAGGGTTCTTATACATTTTTACAAAGCCTTATATTGGAAAAGGATCGGGGACAAGCATGAGGATCTAAGATCATCAACCCATTCTCATTGTCATTTTCAACAACTCTATTAAAATCGACCAAAAATACAAATCATGACTTGGATTCCACATCAATTGAATATTCTAATGAAAAAATGTGTTGAAGTAGTTATGGTTAACCAATGCAATCCAACTATATTAAAATAATGGCCTCTAGTTGCATAGTTTTATCTTTTCCCAAACGGTACACCCTGCAAATTGATCAATTACAAACATCACTTGTAAAAACCAAAACATCTATCTTTGTCATAACTAGGATAATAGTAACAAGAAATGATGGTGTAACAACAATGGAAATGATATATGCTATGGAAAAAACAACTATGCATGTTAAATAAACGTCTTGGTAGGTGTTACATGAATAGTTTGGTAGGTGTTACAACAATGACAACATCCGGTGTTACAACAAAGACCTGGTAGATGTTACAACAACTGTCATGTAGGTGTTACAACATTGACAACAACATGTGTGGAAACAATGGAAATAGAAGGTGTTACGAAAACGTCCTGATAGGTGTTACATCAATGACCTAGTAGTTGTTACAACAATAACAATGACCTGGTAGGTGTTACAAAAATGGTCTAGTAGGTGCACCTCTGAAAACCTCTTTGGAAAATTTTCTCACAAGCCTATTCATTAGTAAGCATAAAAATGTTGGTTTTCCCCTAATCACACTAGCATAATCACTCAAAATGAAATAAATTTTCGGGAAGCATACCTTAGGAAACATGATTCGTTATGATCAAGAATAAACTGAAGGAAGGGATGGAATGGTATATAGAGTGACCAAAAAGAAAAAAACATGGGTATGAAAAAGATGGTGTATCAAGCCCTCATTAGCAATCATATGTTATAATTGAATTGATAGAAAGATGATCAAGGTTATCCATGAGTCATTAATGAAAGAATAAGTATTGTACATTTTGTTGTATTTTTAGGTGGTTTCTTTGTCCTCTATCTAGTGGTGACTTTTTCCATAGGATCTTGGAAGTCCACATTGATGAATAAATGATATAACATATTTTGGTCATGTGATGCTCTACCAAACTCATATGTTAAGGGGAATCCATTATTATAGTATTTTTTCTTGCATGACCAAATAGTAGTAGCTCCATGGTGCATTATTATGTGTTTTTTTCTTCATAGAGTTTCTTAATGTATCCAAAAAAATTGGGAATATTGGTTATTATCCTTGATTTTGTTTCTGGACACAACCACATAGTGGTTTATGAGAGAAACCTTTCATTCTAATGTTTTTTTTAGGGTGTATGTAATGTACCTCAAAAACTGTCATAAAAAAATAAATTTGTTTGTATAATTATCCTTGCATAGTTTCGAGATTCACGCAATTAAGTCTTCAGTTATAAAGCTTGAGTTTGAAAGTTTGTTAGAGGCCTTACTTTCATTGATTGTCTTTACTATGCAACTTAAAACATCTTACTTGACGATACAATAAGTGTTTACTTTTTTCAATGTTATTTAAAGTTTTGTAAAAATTACCAATATTTTCTTATTTGATGATATCCTTAACACCAACGCAGATTTAATTATATGAGTGACATGTAAACAGGTCTGTTACTTCCATACCTCTAATTGGGAGGAAGATTCTCAATCAACACACTACAACTCCCGAAATCGCGAAAGGTAACCAACAAGTCGGGATTTCGGAGTTCAGGATTTCGAGAGTACAACATCCAACATTAATGCACAACCATTCCCGAAATCCTGAAAAGTGACCAGCCTTTCAGGATTTCGAAGTTCAGAAATTTGTGAATACAATAGCTAACATCAACAAACCACAACTCCCGAAATCACTAAAAGTGACCAGCATTTCGGGATTTCGAAGTTCGATCTTTCGCGAGTACAGTAGGCAAACAACAACAGATACAAAACTTTGAAATGTGAACAAGAGAAGGTTGGACTAGCGCTTCAAGGTTTCGAGGTTTGGAACTTTGTGAATTCAAGTGTCCTAAACTTCAACATATATGAACTTCCAAAATCTGAAAAGAAAGGTGAAACTTGCATTTCAGGATTTCGGGGTTCGAAACTTCATGAGTTCCAGTGTCCAACACCAACATAAAAAAACTTCTGAAATGAAAACAAACACAACAATTCCCGAAATTTCGAAAAGGAACGGGGAACTAAGATTTTGAGATTTTGGGATTCAGGGTTTCGGGGTCTCAAATACGAAACAAAAATACACAACAACTCCCAAATTCAGAATGCTGAAATGATGTGGGACCAACACTTTGGGATTTTGGGATTCGTGGTTTCAGGGTTTCAAATACCAAACAAGAATACACAACAACTCCCGAATTCCGAAAGGTGAAAGGATGTGGAACCACCACGTTGGGTTTTCGGGCTTCGGGGTTTCAGGGTTTCAAAGGTCAACTTCTAACATACAATAACTTCCAAAAAGTGAAAAGGAATATGCAATTAACATTTAGGGATTTTAGGATTCAGGGTTTCAGGTTTCAAATACACAACAACAATACCCAACAACTCCTGAATTCCAAAGAGGTGAAACAATTCCCAAAATTTCAAAAAGGAATGAGGAACTAACATTTTAGGATTTCAGGGTTTGGGGTTTCGGGGTTTCAAATGTCAAACAACAACACACAACAATTCCTGAATTCTCAAAGGTAAAACGGTGTGGGATCAACACTTCAGGATTTCAGGATTTGGGGTTTCGAGGTTTTCAAATGTCAAACAACAACACAAAACAATTCCCAAATTCTGAAAGGTAAAAGGGTGTGGGATCAACACTTTAGGATTTCAAGATTCGGGGTTTTAGGGTTTTCAAATTTCAAACAACAACACACAACAATTCTCGAATTCCGAAAGAATAAAGACTTAAGAATTTTACATGCACAAAAGGGTACAAAAGGATAAAAGTTTTCCGTAAGGGAAATCTATAAATTCTTCATAGACCTTGACTAAGGAAAGGGGTAGCCCATTCTCAAACGAAAAGAAAATAGGGAAAGCCAAAAATTCTCCAAAGGCATTGATTCTCAAGATTGTTTAGTATCCAAAGAAAACAAAAAAGGGGTTTCCAAAATTCTTTAACTCCCGATTTTTTTTTCATTCTATACACATCTAGTATATTGTTTGCATACTGTTAGAGCATATGGTCAGATGCATAGCATCGGATAAAACATTCAAATAGAAAGTGGGAAGAAATCATTACAGATTCGATTTAATCAGATACAATACACCGTATGGAAAAAAAAGAGTCATACAAATAGAGAATGTAATTTATTCTAGTTTAGATTCAATAGGCACATAACATCAAAAGACATAGCCATTCATAATAGAGAGGGGAAAATTAACATATCTGAATCCAATCCGTGGGAAGAGAAAAGGAACAACCACATTCCTCCCAACCGTAGAACGGGGCAGCCAAATCTACTTGCTCGATTCACCCCCTAGCCTAACCATGAATCCATGAGGGTGAACTTGGAAACTCCTCCTCAGCAATGTCCTTCAATTCCAACAATTATCCTCTTGCCTCACACTTACTGAACAGTGCTCATAACACCAAGTAAATTATGTTTTAGCAGGCTCCTCTAGCCTCACACCCAAACCGCAGTGTTCATAACAACAAGGGAGCTCAAGAATCCTTTCCCCAGCATACTTGGCAGTGTCCTACCTCCTCGCATATGTTATTTATCCATTTTTTTTGCCCAGGTCTTTTCCCTCCTTTGGGGATTTTCGCAACTTTCTTAATCCCTGATTTTTAGGGGCTGGGAGTGGCCAAATCTCTGATTTTCCACTTGTAATCATCATCCCAGAGGTAGTTCCAACTTGTTCCCCACTCATGGAGTCATGGAAAATTGATTTTTAACATGGTTGTTCCATTTGTCCTCGTGCAGTTAATATAAATATTCTATTGTGATACAAGTGTCATAGTCAAATACTCTGACACTTCCAACAATAGTCAAAGAGTCAAATATTCTATTGAGTATACTATGATATACACTTTGTCCAACAATTCCTGTAATTGTATTTTTAATTCTATTAGTTCTGGTAGACTCATTCGGTAGGGTGCTTTTGAGATAGGGGTTGATCCAGGTAGTAGGTCTATGGAGAAATCTATTTCTCTCCTAGGAGGTAATTCTAGTATCTCCTCAACCAACATGTCTTTGAATTCACGTAGGACAACAAAGTCTTCTAACTTGGGTTTATCTTCTTTTTCTAATAGATTCGTCACTTGGATGGCGTAAACATGACATCTCTTTCTAATACATTTCTTGAGTTGCATCACTAAAACTTGTCTAACTGATATAGGTTTTGGTATGCCTTGCACTATTCTAATAGTGCCAAAATTATCTTTATAGCTAAGTATCTTTGTATAACAATCTAGTACTTCTTTGTGTTGTTCCAACCAATCCATCCCAATAATAATATCATAAGACCCTAGTGGTAGGATGTTCAGATTGGTCCTTATCTTTTGACCATCTAAACTGAACTCAAGATCAGAAATAAAGTTAACTACTTTTATTTTAGTACCTATTGCTAGTTGTACAAGCCAAGATTTTTCCTGCTTTTGTTTCTTAATTTTATTCGACTCTACTACATCGGGAGTGATATAACTTAATGTAGCTCTAGAGTCAATTAAAACAAAAAATTGAGTGTCATGGATTTTACCTTCGAATTCTACCATCGAGGACTAGTGGTTGGCTTGTTGACCATATATGGTTGCATTTATCCAATGCAGACTTATGCCCATGTCACCCACTATCGAGGCTTCCTACAGATTGTGAATAGAAGTTTTGTTTGTTGCAACTAAACGTGGACAGTTCCTCCTTAGATGAGGCTCTTCACACTCCCAACACTTTAATGGCTCGCGAGAGTTGTCCCCAAACCTCTACCTTCCCAGGATTACTGGTTTACCACTACCTTGTGTATTCAGATGATTGGAGTGAAAATCCTTTCTTGGGAAACTTTTTGTTGCATTCTGATAAGGAGTTGGTTGGTATCCCTTCTTCTGTTGGTTTATTCCATCTTGCTTCTTATCCTTCCAGGTCTTGGGAAACTCTACCCGTTGTTTATGTTGGTCATAGCACATTCCTGCTTTCCTGAATGCCTCACTCAAGGACTTGGAGTTGTCAAACTCAATTCTGTCCTTGTAGGACTCTGGTAAACAACTTAAGAATCGTTGGATTTTTACCTTATCGTCCCGGGTGTATGGTACGAACCTTAGTAGTTACAAAAATTTATTTAAAAGGTCCTCCATTTTCATTTGTCTAAGTCATAACTCATAGAATTCTTTCGTCTTCCTTTCATAATAGCTTTCAGAAAGGTATTGTTTCTTAAAATACTTCTTAAAGTTGGACCATTCCAACTGTTTCTCCTTTAGGCCCTTGGCCACTTTCAGGTCCTGCCACCAAATGCTGGCCTTCCCCTTCAGATTGTAGATGGCCATTCTGACCTTCATATTCCTGGAATAGTTGTATATTTGGAAATATTTTTTTGATGTCCAACAACCATGCCTCGAGTTCTTCTCCTATCCTAGATTCTTCATCAAAACTAGCTAGCCTAATATTTGTAATTTCTCCTTCGAGGTGGTCTGTTTGTTTTCTTTTTCTATCTGGTATGGTTTTGTCTTTAGCTAAAAGTGTCCCTTCAGATGAACTGTCTCCTTTTTTTGTTTTCGCACCAGAATTCTTGGAGGCCCTTTTGCTGACCTCCTCCTCAGGGTTATCATCTTTTGGGATTTTCTTGGTTACTATACTACGCAACATGACTTCATTTATCTCTTGCTATTCCTGTTGTGCCTTCTTCAATTTTTCATTTTTGTCCTTGAAAACTTGTAGTTCAATAATAAGGTTACTCATTGTTTCCAACACCTCTATGGGTGATCTTCCATCACTGTTCTGTCTTGGATCTCCAAGAGGTCCTCATTGCAGATTCTCTCACCCTGATTTCTGCACCTTCTTGAGCTTCCATTTTTTTCAACACAAAACAGAAAAGCTTTCTGTTTGTAATCCACAAGATTTATTAGTTTTTTCATAAATCAAAATATATACTAAGCAATCAATGTGGCCCTATTCAGGCCCAGTGTTGTAACTTTTTCTCTAATACCATATGTAATGTACCTCAAAAACTGTCATAAAAAAAAATTGTTTGTACAATTATCCTTGCATAGTTTCGAGATTCACGCAATTAAGTCTTCGGTTATAAAGCTTGAGTCTAAAAGTTTGTTAGAGGTCTTACTGTCATTTAATGTCTTTACTATTCAACTTAAAACTTCTTACTCAATGATACAATAAGTGTTTACTCCTCCCTTCAATGTTAATTAAATTTTTGTAAAAATTACCAATATTTTCTTATCTGATGATGTCCTTAACACCAATAGAGATTTAATTATACAAGCGATGTGTAAACAGGTCTGTTACTTCAATACCTCTAATCAGGAGGAAGATTCTCAATCAACACACCACAACTCCCGAAATCGTGAAAGGTAACCAACAAGTCGGTATTTCAGAGTTTGGATTTCACAAGTACAACAACCAACATCAACACACAACCATTCTCGAAATCGCGAAAAGTTACCAGCCTTTCAGGATTTCAAAGTTCGGGAATTCGTGAATACAACAACTGACATCAACACACCACAACTCCCAAAATCGCCAAAAGTGACCAGCATTTTGGGATTTCAGAGTTCGGGCTTTCGCAAGTACAATAGGAAAACAACAACAGATACAAACCTCTAAAATGTGAACATGGAAAGGTTGGACTAGCACTTCGAGGTTTCAGGGTTTGGAACTTTGTGAATTTAAGTGTCCTAAACTTCAACATATACGAACTTTCGAAATCCAAAAAGAAAGGTGAAACCCGCATTTCGGGATTTTGGGGTTCAAAACTTCACGATTTCCAGTGTCCAACACCAACATAGAAAAACTTATGAAATGCAATCAAACACAACAATTCTTGAAATTGTGAAAAGGAATGGGGAACTAACATTTCAGGATTTCGAGATTCGGGGTTTCACGGTTTCAAAAACAAAACAACAATACACAACAACTCCCGAATTACAAAATGTGAAAGGATATGGGACCATCACTTCAGGATTTTACGATTCACAATTTCAGGGTTTCAAATACCAAAAACCAATAAACAACAACTCTCGAATTCCGAAAGGTGAAAGGATGTGGGACCACCACTTCAGGTTTTCAGGCTTCAGTGTTTCGGGGTTTCAAAGGTCAACTTCTAACATACAAAAACTTCCGAAAAGTGAAAAGGAATGGGGAATTAACATTTCGGGATTTCAAGATTCAGGGTTTCGGGTTTCAAATACCCAACAACAATACCCAACAACTACCGAATTCTGAAAAGGTGAAACAATTCCTGAAATTGTGAAAAGGAACGAGCAACTGACATTTTAGGATTTGAGGGTTCAGGGTTTCAGGGTTTCAAATGTCAAACAACAACACACAACAATTTATGAATTCGGAAAGGTAAAAGGGTGTGGGATCAACACTTTGGGATTTTGGGATTCAGGGTTTCAGGGTTTTCAAATGTCAAACAATAGCACACAACAATTCCCGAATTCTAAAAGGTAAAAGGGTGTGGGATCAACACTTCAGGATTTCAGGATTCAGGGTTTTCAAATGTCAAACAACAACAGACAACAATTCCCGAATTCCGAAAGCATAAAGACTTAAAAATTTTACACACACAGAAGGGTACAAAAGGATAAAAAATTTTCATAAGGGAAATCTCTAAATTCATCATAGACCTAGACTAAGGAAAGGGGTATCCCATTCTCATCTGAAAATAAAACAGGGAAAGCCAAAAATCCTCCGAAGGCGTCGATTCTCAAGATTGTTTAGTATCCAAAGAAAACAAAAAAGGGGTTTCCAAAATTCTTTAACTCCTGAATATTTTGTCATTCTATACACATCTAGTATATTGTTTGCATACTATTAGAGCATATGGTCAGATACATAGCATCGGATAAAACATTTGAACAGAAAGTGGGAAGAAATCATTACAGATCTAATTTAATCAGATACAATACACCAGATGGAAGAAAAAAAGTCATACAGACAGAGAATGTAACTTATTCTAGTTCAGATTCAATAGGTAGATAACATCAAAAGACATAGCCATTCATAATGGAGAGGGGAAAATTAACATATCTGAATCCAATCCATGGGAAGACAAAAGGAACAACCACGTTCCTCCCAACCGTAGAACGGGGCAGCCAAATCTACTTGCCCAATTCACCCCCTAGCCTGACCAGGAATCCATGAGGGCGAACTTGAAAACTCCTCCTCAACAATGTCCTTCAATTCCAACAATTATCCTCTTGCCTCACACTTACTCTACAGTGCTCATAATAGCAAGACAATTCTGTTCTAGTAGGCTCCTCTTGCCTCACACTCAAACTGTATTGTTCATAACAACAAGGGAGCTCAAGAATCCTTTCCCCGACATACTTGGCAGTGTCCTGCCTCCTCACATATGTTATTTATCCATTTTTTTTGCCCAGGTCTTTTCCCTCCTTTAGGGATTTTCACAGCTTTCTTAATCCCTGATTTTCAGGAGCTTCCAATGACCAAATCTCTGATTTTCCACTTGTAATCATCAGCCTAGAGGCAGTTCCAACTTGTTACCCACTCATGGAGTCATGGTCAACTGATTTTTAACATGGTTGTTCCATTTGTCCTCCTGCAGTTAATATAAATATTGTGTTGTGATACAAGTGCCATAGTCAAATAGTTAGTATAAATATTCTATTGTGATACAAGTTCCATAGTCAAATATTTAGTTGATTCCAAATAGATCTTTGTCCAATAGTCACAATAATTAAATACAATTATTAAATTCAAAATTCGGAATTGCCACAAATGGCAAAAATTTTCCAGATTCGAATTTGCCAAAAACAGAAATAAATTTCCAGCACACAAAAATAAAATATTTTATTTTGGGGGGATGTCACAGTTTAGGAACATGGATATAACCTTTCCACACATAATTGACTTGGTCAAACCTAATCAAGGCATGCCACCTAGTTGATTCACTAGTCTTTGATCACTAATGAGGCACTTAAAGAAAATATATATCTTGATTATTCTAGATTGTTGATCCTTTATTCATATAAAAACCTTAAGATGATAAAGAAGCCTTCAAAAACACCTCCTTCACATAGTATTGATAGCATTTAACTTGGTCTTAGATTTTGGATTAATCTTAGATATTCTTAGATTGGTCTTAATATTTGAGAGCTCTTGGATTGGTTTGCTTCTTACACAATGGAATTCCCATGTTACATGTTTGTATTCAAATATATCTAGAATAGCTTACACTTTCATTTGTGAGTTAGATCTAGTGTTTTGTTAAGTTTGTAGAGTACACTTAGCCATCAACTGGTTGAAAATCAATTATTTTCTTACCGATCAACACTTTACTTAATATGTCTCTCTTTTCTTCATGAAAGCAACTTAGATAAGTGTGAAATTTTCTATCTAAGATAAATTC
>ML813916.1:42169-55745 GCA_009831015.1 Picea engelmannii
TTTATCATTATAAAATATTTCCTCTCCACCCACACACATAAAGAAATAACTACTATATACATATGACATCTAGATAAAGTTCCAGAACAAAATATTGTGTTGTTTTACACTATGTAAAATTGTACAGGAAAATGTTATGTATCATCAACTTAACTCATGCAAAAGTTCATGAATTTGACTATTTTAATGGGAATTAAAATGTTAGGTATCATCTATTTAATTTATAAATAAAAATTATAAATTCGACTAATTGGGAATTAGAATAGCTAAAAGCTTCAAATAAGATATTTAAATATAAGTAAAATTTTATAGGAAAGAGTAGAAGCATAAAATTAAGTTTTCCATCTTTTCACATTTTAGAAAGAGCTATCAAATGTCACAATTAGAAATTTACAAACATATATCAAAAGACACAATTAGGATTATTTCCTCCTAGGTCTCCAAAGAAGATATATTTACCAATTGGATTGATTGGATTTTTACGTACAGGTGAGACATTATAACAATGTTGTCTACTTTGAGTTTTTTTTTCCTAATATATTATTTTATTTGACTTTGAAAATATGTTCAAACGTGTGGAGAGCATGTTGATGTTCAACTCTATAAAAAAACATATTCAGTAGGTTTACGCCCAACTGAGGAAGTTGTTGGACAAGATATGAAGGTCTTTATGATATGTCAAAGTCTGATTGGGGTGGCGAGCTATGGGGTGGCTTGAGGTGCAGATTCCCTATCCAATATCAAAGAGTCATGCATTCATTCAAATTCCCTATCTGATACCAAAGAGTCATGCATTCATCGTGGAGGTTTTGGATACTTTGTCATTGTTCCAATGAGACCTCTAAAACCATTAAAACCTAGGATGAAAAACCACCAAGTTGGATTTGCAACGAGTGACTAGTAGTGTGAAATTCCCATATTTCTTCTTACATCAATTCCATACTTGAGGCAATTCCCAAGGGAGCCTTTCACCATGAGACCGAAAGTTGGGAGGAATAAGATAGCTAGAGAATAACACCTAATAAGTAACCAAATGAGTCAGTCGCTAAGTCGGGAATGATAACATGCGCCATGTTTATATTCCTTAAATAGAATTTTCCACAAGTGAGGGTTGTTGCGGATGGAGAAATCATTTTTCTTGAAATCCACCAAAGACCATTGTAACATCCCGATCTTGCGAGCATATGTTATTGACTTATTCTTTGAGGACACTTGCATGCAAGTGATCCAGTTTTAGTATATGTTGTTTGTTTTGGTTATGGATTTTTACGATGATGTTGATGGATTATGATGTTATGTTATTTGATATCTATGTATTGATAGATGTTATTGATGAGTTTCCCTCAGTGTGTAGGACACCTGACAGATTGAGGATGTGGATGGCATCAATGGACCTCCTTGGACTTCAGAACGATTCAGGGAGTGGATTATATTGGTTTGGGTATTTCATTTATGCATATGTGACATATGATTGAGTATATTATGATGTTTTTTATGGATCATTGAGAGTGTTTAGTTGATGGATGAAGGTTGATGATTGCTTGCTAATATGAATCACATAAGGAGTAAATGGGCCATGCAAAACAACTACATATTGACGGAGAGGTGTGGCAGCATCCCTGTCACAACCTACTAGCACTCCCATTGTGGCTCGAATTGTAGGTTAACAATTACCTAGTTCGATAGATCCATGATGTCATGACGGCACACTGAGACAGTCGCTCAAAAATATTTCTAAGGGGTGGGAAATAAGGGAGGGTCCTTATTCCTTAGAATCCCTTAGTCTCTCACAAGGTCACCCGAATGGAGTGATAGCTCCAAGGGTTGAAAAACTACCAAAACCAATCAGAGGCAAGTGGAACCCTTGGAGCACAGAGTGTGTCTTGAAGGGCATGCCACAAAATAAAAAAATTGAATCAAAGGCGAGTGACACCCTTGGACAACATAGTGCATCTTGAAGGGAATGTTGCGTAATAAAAATTTGAGCCATTGAACCTAGGTGGCCTAGAAAACGTTGAGTAGTTTTTTACATCTTATAAGATCTTTAAAACATTGTTGTATTTAATTAATTAATTAAAGGTTGAAATTATTAATTTTATACCCCCAAATGAAAGTATAAGCCTATTTGAATTTAAGCCAAAGTCTAAAGCTTGGTGAAATTTCTAAAACTAAACTACAATTAGGTGAAACAAGAAAAAGGGTGAACCATTTAAGAGATTAATTGAGATGAAATAAATCTAAGGAATTAATACAATACACATGTGTGCATAAAACACCAAATTAGAAATTAAAATAAGAAAGGAATAAAGCATAAAAGAATGTATAATCATAGAAAGTTATTTAGAGTCTAGTCTAACTAGAGAACATTCCTATTTTAACTCATCTCCATTTTATAAAGACATCAGTCATAAATGGGAAATACAAGGAATAAAGGGACAACTAGGAGTGATTTGAGGAGCGCTTTTAGGATGGGTGAGCGAAATTCACTTTTAATTAAATTTAATTGTGGATTTATTGGTGCAACTAAGGGAACGGGTGGCAAGTGTATGGGGGGAATAATTCCTAATTAAATGAAGAAAAAAAACAAATTAAATATGAAAATGGAAAATTGTCACTAAGGAAATTCTATAAAACAAATGGCTGAGAGGAGGAAAGCATCACACAGGTTATGAGTAAGGCTATGCTACATAAATTATGACTCATTTTACTTTTGAGAGTATGGATAGCTAGTTTGAGAGAGACAGTGGCGGCTCTACCTTGGGAGGAGAGTTTGGAGCTAGAGGATTTTGATTGTGTGTTTTTTTCTCCTTTGCAGCTCGGGGGGCTAAGGGGGAAGAAGAGTGCCCCTAGCGTTGAGGTCTCAATGGTTAGAAAATGATTGAAGGAAGGGAAGTTAGTCACCAAGGATTGTCATCAAGCCCATCATATTTTCACCAATTCGATTACGATATTTACCATTGTTGTTAGTTAATCATCTGCTTTTAAATCAAAAGTTTATTTATGGGTAGTGAATCGATTGAGAAATGATTATATTACATTGGGTGACTCATAAAACTGTATTATCTTGGAACGATTGAATACATGGTGAATAAGTTGATTATGTGATTAGAAAATGATTTATATTTCATGCACATAGGATTTTGAAATTCTTCTGCATTTTAGTTCAGGAATTTTTTTTAATTTATAACTTGTTCTCCCCTCGTTATATCATCATTTTGGAAGTTTTTAATTTTTTCTTGGTCACTTGATTTCTTTGATCCTTGATTGGGAGTTTGTCAGGGGTTATCTCTGTGTATCCTAAAAATATCTGAGATATTACCCTCTTCGTTTTATTTAAAATGCGCCCAACATAGTAACCATTCTCTACTCTGCATTTTTGTATGCTAGTACTTACCTTGCGTGTGGAGGAATCCCATGCATTTTTATACCATCAAGATCACGATTGGTTTTTGGAATCGATTCTATTATTGGGATGTAGACACCTCCTCGTTCCTTAGAACAATCACCATCCTTGAAACCTTAAATGGGCAAAATCAATCGGATGAATCCTGGGCTTGAGCATTGCTTATGTATCTTGGAGGTCCTAAAATTGGAGGGTAGGTTGGGTAGGTAGTTCTCTGTTTTATATTTATGTGATGAGTTGATTTTGCATCACTATTTATGATACCTTTTTATTTTGTGTTTTTACCTAATGCGTTGATGTGTTAATCATGTGTCGTTAATAATTATGACTGATCTGTGGGTTGCGTCATTATGGAATATGATGATGAGTCATTGTAATTCTTGATTATGATGTCATTGATTAGGCACTGCTACGAATTATGTGTTGGAATTAATTTGACAATGCTTTAAAATAAAATGAAAAAATGAAAAAAATTACCTTGTGATATGCTTTCCTAGTCATAATGGAGGGGACATTACAACCATGATTTATGGTACAAGCATTAAAATCGATAATTTTTGCATCCTTCCCACATTCTCCTGGAATTGAAGGGGGAACCGAGGGATAGGACGTCTAAGTACATGATTAATTAAGTAAGTAGCAGGGTGGAACATTAATTTCATGTGGCTTTGCATTCATTTCATATGTCATCCTTTCATATTGAGTGGGAGTGGTGTTGTGCCAATTTAATAAAATGGTCATTTCGATCATCCATATGCTTAATAAAAACTAATGGTCCCCAACGTAATAAAGTCCTTTTTTTTCCAAATTTATAACCATTATAGAGTCATGGGATAAGGGAGAAGGAAAGGGGCCTCTTGATCGAAATGGTCCCAATTGGGTCCCTGGTGGCCTTATTCGCAAATTGATATGCTTCCCTATAGGTGGACCCTGGGACATGGAAGAACTCGATCTTGCGAAAATATTTAATTTTGTTTTGAATTTTAAGGAAGATGACTCTCAGGTGGATGTTGTTTGATATCAATTTAGAATCCCCTATTACAGTGAGAATATGAATACCCTGAGGCTTGGCCAATGATAATCCTTGAAAAAGCATATAAACTTGGGCCTATTTTTTGGAGGTGTGCCCAAGACTCTAGGAAATTTTTATCATTGTGTTTCATATAGGGTCAAGGAAAATCCCTACTGCTCTTTCCACCCTAGGGTTTCATTTCGAAGCACCATGGAAAGTGAAGATATGCCAGTGAAGATGTTTCCTCCAGTGCAAGACATTGAGGAGATAAAGTTTAAACTTCTAGAAGAACATGGAGGGAAGTCAAACATTGGGGGAGGGATGAAGAAAGAATTGTTGAAACCACTCATCCTCCCTATTTTCCATATGTTGTGGAAGAATCAATATTCTTGACTTAGAGTTGAAGAGCTCAGAAAGGAGTCCAATGGCCCCTACAAAAAAAAGAGGATCATTTTTATCCAAGAAAAAATCCTCATTGTGGGAAATATAAATCTTCCACTTGATTCACTCTGAGTTTACCTTCATTAACCTCTGCGATTTTGAGTCCTACGCTCAACATGGTATCCCTTATTTTCTTGGCATTCATTTATACCTATCAATCTACATTGTATGAGATTTATCCAATATAGTAAACCTAGAAAGAAAAATACTACTATTGGATCTCGATTTGGATACTATCTATGATTATGAATATTTATTTTATTATAGATTCATCTAATATATTGTGAATATATTAAAATATTCCTAGAAAAACAATTGAATTGATACATTCAATTGGAGTCGACACGTAATAGATCTCTTCTTCATCACTATGAATCTACTTTTATGTCTTTATATAGAAAATAAAATGTTCGGGTGTATTTGTTCTTTTTACAGCTTACATAAATAATACATACAAATATTCTTGGTCAGGTTGAATCTATGATAAAAATGTTTTAAATTCTATATAAATAACTATATTAGATCCTTAAAATAACAATTGCCATTGCATTCACTCATGTCCTTGTTGAAAATTTTTTCTCAACCTTATGAGCATTAATTTTTATTCTCATACTTTAAATCGATGTTTTGTGAACATTAAATTTTATTGTCATACCTTCCTTACTCCACCTTGTGCATTTTTGTTGATTTTGTTTGAGTTTAAGTTATTTTATGTTATTGGATCATGGTAAACCGAGGGTCGATTAATGGATAGTTACCTTTTTAGCACCTCGAATAAATGGTGATGCATGATTAAATTAGCAATTAAATTTACTAGCGCCTTGAATAAAGTTGACGTGTGATAGATTTGTAATTATTCTTTTGCACCCTAAAATTAATGTGATTAGATTACCTTTCATGTGGAAATAAATGGATGAGTAACTAGATTATTGCACCTTGAATTTAATAGATTAGACTTCTTTTGCGCCTTAAATTTATTGGATAATTATTTTGCTCCATGATATAAAAGCAATGTATGGATGGTCATGTGGGTAGTTCTTGCGTCACTGAAAATGTCAATGTATAAATGATTGAGTGTTTGGTTTCCATTGCGCCATGGATGTTGCTGATGATTAAGTAATTATTTCTTTGTGCTATGGACTAATTATGATGCCTAAATGATTACTCCTTAGATTACTTGTGCACATTGTAATGATGTTGATGTATGATTTCCTAAGTGCTTAGATTAATTGTATGCATTCTAATGATGTTGATTTATGTTTAATTCAATATTTAGATCACCCGATCCTTGGAAATAATGTTGATTTATGGTTGAATTCAGTAATTGATTTATCGCGCAACTTCGAGTAAAGTAGATGTCTGCATTGCACCCTAAAAAATAAAATAAATTCGATTGCATTGTGCCTTAACTTATCTCATTGTATGATTGATTTAGTAATTAAATTCTCTTGCACCTTGGAACTTATGTGATGTGTGAAATTGTTTATTAGAGCACTATTGCACCATTGATTATCATTGATGTTGTTGATTTAGCTAGTTGGTTTTTGGATTTGATTGTGTTATTGGGATGTAGACACCTCCTCATTCCTCAGAATAGTCACTAGCCCTGAGACCTTAAATGGTCAAAATCAATTGGATGAATCTTGGGCTTGAGCATTGCTTACGTATATTGGAGGTCCTAAACTTGGAGGGTAGGTTGGGCGGGTATTTCTCTGTGTTATATTTATGTGATGAGTTTATCTTGCTTCACCATTTATGTTACTTATTTATTTTGTGTCGTTATCTAATGTGTTGATGTGTTAATCATGTGTCGCTACTAATTATGGTTGATCTGTGGGTTGCATCGTTATGGAATACGATGATGAGTCATTGTAATGCTTGATTATGATGTCATTGATTAGGTGCTACTATGAAATATGTGTTGACCTTAATTTGCTAATTATTTAAAAGAAAAGAAAAAGAGAAAAATTACCTTGTGATACGCTTTCCTAGACGTAATGGAGGGGACGTTACAACCATGATTTCTAGTACAATAATTAAAATAGATAATTTTTGTGTCCTTCCTACATTCTCCTAGAACTGAAGGGGGAAGCGAGGGACAAGAAATCTAAGTACATGATTAATTAAGTAAGTATCATGGTGGAACATTACTTGCATGTGGCTTTTCATTCATTTCATATGTCATCCTTTCATATTGAGTGGGAGTGGTGTTGTTCCAATTTAATAAAATGACCATTTCAATGATCCACACACTTAATAAAAACTAATGGTCCCCAACATAATAGAGGCCCCTTTTTTTTCAAATTTATAACCATTATAGAGAGTCTTGGCATAAGGGAGGAGGAAAGGGGCCTATTGATCAAAATGGTCCCAATTGGGTCCCTGGTGGCCTAATTCACATATTGATATGCTTCCCTATTGGTGGACCTGAGGACATGAAAGAACTCGATCTTGTGAGAATATTTAATTTTGTTTTAAATTCCAAGGAAGATGGCTATGAGGTGGATGTTGTTTGATATCATTCTATGCCTTGCATGCATAATTATCAATTTAGAATCCCCTATTATAGTGTGAATATGAATACCCTGAGGCTTGGCCAATGATAATCCTTGAAAAAAAATATAATATTTGGCCTAGTTTTTGGAGGCGTGCCCAAGACTCTAGGAAAATGTTATCGTTTTGTTTGCTATAGTGTCATGGAAAAACCCTCCCGCTCCTTCCACCCAAGGGTTTCCTTTCGAAAAAACATGAAAATTGAATATATGCCAGTGTAGAGATTTCGTCTAGTGGAAGAGATTGAGCAGATGAAGTTTAAACTTCTAGAAGGACATGGAGGAAAGTGAAACATTGGGGGAGGGATGAAGAGAGAATTTTTGAAACCACTCATCCTCCCATTTTTCCAAAGGTTGTGGAAGAATCAATATTATTGACTTAGAGTTGAAGAGCTCAGAAATGAGGCCAGTGGCCCTAACTGCCACTAAAGAAAGAAGATCATTTTTATGCAAGAAAAACTCTTTATTGTGGGAAATACGAATCTTCCACTTGATTCACTTGACGTTTACCTTCATTAAGATCTATGATTTTGAGGCCTACACACAACATGGTATCCCTTATTTTCCTGGCGTTCATTAATACCTATCAATCTAGTATGGGATTTATCCAATATAGTAAATCTAGAAAGAAAATTATTGTTAAATATGGATTTGTATACTATATATGATTATGAATCTTTATTCTATTATAGATTCATCCAATATATTGTGAATATATTAAAATATTCTTAGAATAACAATTGAATTGATATGTGTAACTGGATTCAACACGTAATAGATCTCTTCTTCGTCATGATGAATCTACTTTTATGTTTCTATATAGAAAATGTAGTGTTCGGTTGTATTTGTTCTTTCTACAACTTACATAAATAATACTTTCTATAATTATTTTTGGTCAAGTTGAATCTATGTTAACGATGTTTTAAATTATTTATAAATAACTATATTAGATCCTTAAAATAACAAGTCTCATTGCATTCACTCATGTCCTTGTTGAAATTTTTTTCTCAACCTTATGAATGTTAGTTTTTATTCTCATACCTTAAATTGATGTTTTGTGAACGTCAAATATTATTCTCATACCTTCCTTAATCCACCTTGTTCTCTTTTGTTGATTTTGTCTGAGTTTATGTTATTTTATTTTATTGGATGATGGTAAACCGAGGGCTGATTAATGGATAGTTGCCTTTTTAGCGACTCCAATAAATGGTGATGCATGATTAAATTAGCAATTACATTTACTAGCGCCTTGACTAAAGTTGACGTGTGATAGATTTGTAAATATTCTTTTTCACCCTAAAATTAATGTGAATAGATTACTTTGGGTGTGGAAATAAACAAATGAGTAACTAGATTATTGTACCTTGAATATAATAGATTAGACTCCTTTTGCACCTTAAATTTATTGGATAACTATTTTTCTGTATGATATAAAAGCAATGTATGAATGATCATGTGGGTAGTTACTTCTTGCGCCACTAAAAATGTCAATGTATAAATGATTGAGAGTTTGATTTCCCTTGTTCCATGGATGATGTTGATGATTAAGTAATTATTTCTTTGTGCTATGGACTATTGATGATTCCTAAATGATTATGCCTTAGATTACTCACACGTGTTCTAGTGATGTTGATGTATGATTTCCTAAGTTCTTAGATTAATTATGTGCATTGTAATGATGTCGATTTATGTTTAATTCAATATTTAGATCACGAGCTCCTTGAAAATAATGTTGATTTATGGTTGAATTCAACAATTGATTTATCACGCACCTTGGAGTAACACAGATGTCTACTTTGCACCCTAAAAAAATAAAATAAAGTTGATTGCATTGTGCCTTAACTTATGTCATAGTATGATTGATTTATTAACTAAATTTTCTTGCGCCTTGGAGATTATGTGATGCATGATTGGTTATTAGAAAACTATTGCGCCATTGATTATCGTTCATGTTGTTGATTTAGCTAGTTGGTTTTTGGAATTGATTGTGTTATTTGGATGTAGACACCTCCTGGTTCCTCAAAACAGTCACCAGCCCTCAGACCTTAAATGGTCAAAATAAATTGGATGAATCCTGGGCTTGAGTGTTGCTTATGTATCTTGGAGGTCCTAAACTTGGAGGGTAGGATGGGAGGGTAGTTCTCTGTGTTATATTTATGTGATGAGTTGATCTTACATCACCATTTATGATACTTGTTTATTTTGTGACGTTATCTAATGCGTTGATGTCTTAATCATTTGTCATTACTAATTATGATTGATCTATGGGTTGTGTCATTATGGAATACGATGATGATTCATTGCAATGATTGATTATGATGTCATTGATTAGGTGTTGCTCTGAATTATGTGTTGACGTTAATTTTCTAATGCTTTAAAAGAAAATAAAAAAATAAAAAAATTACCTTGTGATACACTTTCCTAGTCATAATAGAGGGGACGTTACAACCATGATTTCTAGTACACGCATTAAAATCGATAATTTTTGTGTCCTTCCCACATTCTCCTATAACTGAAGGGGGAAGAGAGGGATAAGACATCCAAGTACATGATTAATTAAGTAAATAACAGGGTGGAACATTACTTGTATGTGGCTTTTCATTCATTTCATATGTGATCCTTTCATATTGAGTGGGAGTGGTGTTTTTCCAATTTGATAAAATGACCATTTCTATGATCCATACGCTTAATAAAAACTAATGGTCCCCAACATAATAGAGGTCCCTTTTTTTTCAAATTTATAACCATTATAGAGATTCATGGGATAAGGGAGAAGGAAAGGGGCCTCTTGACTGATATGGTACCAATTGGATCCCTGGTGGTCTGATTCGCAAATTGATATGCTTCCCTGTTGGTGTACCGAAGGACATGAAAGAACTCAATCTTGTAAAAATATTTAATTTTGTTTTGAATTCTAAGGAAGATGGTTCTGAGGTGGATGTTGTTTGATATCATTCTATGCCTTGCATACCTAATTATCAATTTAGAATCCCCTATTACAGTGAGAATATGAATACCCTGAGGTTTGGCCAATGATAATCCTTGAAAAAAGATATATTATTTGGCCTAGTTTTTGGAGGCATGCCCAAGAATCTAGGAAAATGTTATCGTTTTGTTTGCTATGGGGTCATGGAAAACCCCTCCCTCTCCTTCCACCCAAGGGCTTCCTTTCGAAGCACCATGGAAATTGAAGATATGTGAGTGGAAGAGATTGAGGAGATAAAGTTTAAACTTCTAGAAGGACATGGAGGGAGGTGAAACATTGGGGGAGGGATGAAGAGAGAATTTTTTAAACCACTCATCCTCCCTGTTTTCCAAAGGATTTGCAAGAATCAATATTATTGACTTAGAGTTGAAGGGTTCAGAAAGGAGGCCAATGGCCATAACTTCCACTAAAGAATGAAGACCATTTTTATCTAAGAAGAATTCCTTATTGTGGGAAATACAAATCTTCCACTTGATTCAATCTACGTTTACCATCATTAAGCTCTGCAATTTTGAGGCCTGTGCCCAGCATGGTATCCCTTGTTTTTTGGGTGTTCATTTATACCTATCAATCTACGTTGTATGGGATTTATCCAATATAGTAAATCTAGAAATAAAAATACCATTGAACCTCAATTTGCATACTATCTATGATTATGAAACTTTATTCTATTATAGATTCATCCAATATATTGTGAATATATTAAAATGTTCCTAGAAAAACAATTGAATTGATACGTGCAATTGGAGTCAACGTGTAATAGATCTCTTCGTCACGGTGAATATACTTTTATGTTTTTAGATAGAAAAATAGAATGTTTGGTTGTATTTGTTCTTTTTATAGCTTACATAAATAATACATAGAATTATTCTTGGTCAGATTGAATCTCTGTTTACATTGTTTTAAATTCTATATAAATAACTATATTAAATCCTTAAAATAACAAGTGTCATTGCATTCAGTGATGTCCTTGTTGAAATTTTTTTATCAACCTTATGAATGCTAATTTTTATTCTCATACCTTAAATTTATGTTTTGTCAACATTAAATTTTATTCTCATACCTTCCTTACTCCACCTTGCACTTTTTTGTTGATTTTGTCTGAGTTTAAGTTAATTCATTTTAAGGATGATGGTAAAACAAGGGTTGATTAATGGATAGTTACCTTTTTAGCGCCTTGAATAAATGGTGATGCATGATTAAATTAGAAATTAAATATACTAGCGCATTGAATAAAGTTGATGTGTGATAGATTTGTAATTATTCTTTTACACCTTGAAATTAATGTGATTAGATTACCTTGTGCATGGAAATAAACATATGAGTAACTAGGTTATTTCACCTTCAATATAATAGATTAGACTTCTTATGTGCCTTAAATTTATTGGATAATTATTTTGCATCATGATATAAAAGCGATGTATGAATGGTCATGTGAGTAGTTACTTCTTGCTCCACTAAAAATGTCAATGTATAAATGATTGAACATTTGATTTCCCTTGTGCTATGGATGATGCTGATGATTAAGTAATTATTTCTTTGTGCTATGGACTAATGATGATGCTTAAATGATTATGCTTTAAATTACTCGTGTGCACTGTAACGATGTTGATGTATGATTTCCTAAGTTCTTAGATTAATTGTGTGTATTGTAATGATGTTGATTTATGTTTAATTCTATATTTAGATCATGAGATCCTTGGAAATAATGTTGGAAATAATGTTGATTTAATTCAGTAATTGATTTATCACGTGCCTTGGAGTAGAGAAGATGTATTTTTTGCACCCCGGAAAATAAAATAAAGTTGATTACATTGTGCCTTAACTTATGTCATTGTATAATTGATTTAGTAATTAAATTCTCTTGTGCCTTGGAACTTATGTGATGTGTGACTGGTTATTAGAACACTATTGCACCATTGATTATCATCGATGTTTTTTATTTAGCTAGTTGGTTTTTGGAATTGATTGTGTTATTGGGATGTAGACACCTCCTCGTTCCTCAGAACAATCACTAGCCTTGAGACCTTAAATGATAAAAATCAATCGGATGAATCTTGCGATTGATCTTTTCTTATGTATCTTAGAGGTCCTAAACTTGGAGGGTAGGTTGGGCGGTTAGTTCTTTTTTTTATATTCATGTGATGAGTTGATATTGCATCGCCATTTATGATACTTGTTGATTTCGTGTCATTATCTAATGTGTTGATGCATTAATTATGTGTCATTACTAATTATTATTGATATGTGGGTTGCGTCCTTATGGAATATGGTGATGAGTCATTGTAATGCTTGATTATGATGTTAGACAATTGAGAGGAGGGGGGGGTGAATCAGTTGTTATCAATCTTAAACAATTATGCTTCTTTTAAACTCTTTGCAGAAACATTGAATGATGATCACAATAATGCAGGGAAATAAACAATGGCACATTTAGCATCAGTCACATATATGAGAAACATAGAGACAGATATTTCCTGAGGAAACCCATATAGCGTAAAAACCTCTTTTTATTTATATGATAATTAATAGTTACATTGTTTACATTATCATTCATATGAGAACCAAATCATAATGAGGCTACAACCTTTGTTTTGCAAGCTGCAACTTGCTGAGATAAGCAACTCTCTGTTTTCTCTAGCACCCACTAGAAGGAAGCACCAAATCCCTGGTTTCTCTAGCACCAACTAGAAGGAAGCACCAACTCCCTAAGTGTTTCCAGCACCAACTGGATGGAAGCACCAACTTCCAATCATACAAGAACCAACCTATATAACAGAGAACAAGTGTTCTTTGTTGCACCACCCTGCCACCCTGGTTTCTCTGGCTGCAACCAGATGGAAGCTACAACTCCCTGTGTTCAAGCACCCACTTGAACCTATGAGGACAACAATCCTCCCTAGAACCTCTCTTCCACCTTGAAATATAAATCTTTTCTACTGAAACTTATTACAGTGATATAATGTTCAACAACGGCTTACCAGACTCATCACTATTCTGCTGCATTTTGTTGCTCTGTCTGCCTCACTGCCTTCCTACACACATGACTTGCGCTATATGATCTTCTCCTTTTTCTACTCTGTGCACCATGTCCATTCACTGCACATTTCCTCTTCTCTTCAATTCAGATACTGCACTCTCCTCCTTCTTCACACATGAATCACCTTCAACAACAACAACCA
>ML813916.1:68570-87715 GCA_009831015.1 Picea engelmannii
TGGGCGATATAAATCTAAAGGTAGATCTATGTCTCCAGGAAAATATTTGAGGAAATGTTGGAAGTGTGGTAAAGCAGAGAATTATAAGAAATATTGCAAGTCTAGGAAGGTTGATAAACCAAAGAGATATAAAAAATCCTCTTCCATAGAGGAGAAAACCTCCATTGAAGAAGTAGGTGATATTTACCTGAAATCTACAGGTACACATGAAGACTGTGGTGTATGGTTGACTGAATCAGGTGTGTCATATAATATGACTTCTCAGAGGAAGTGGTTCTATGAATATGAAAAATACGATGGTGGTGATGTATTCCTAGAAGATGAATCGACAACCAAAATCATGGGATGTGGAAGGGTTAAGTTGTTGCTAAAAGATGGAAGGATAATAACTCTACCTAGTGTTCTGCACATTCCAAAACTAGCCATGAGCCTAATATATGTAAGAAAGTTGGATGATGTAGGTGTGGATACTATATTGGGAAGGTCACTTGCAAAATGATACGAGGAACAATGGTGTTCATGAGGGGATTTCAGTGTGGAACTCTTTACAACTTGTTGGGAAGAACTTATACTAATGGGTGTAATAGTTATGTTATCCCTGAGAAGAGAGATAAGGAAGACAATACCAATACTGTCCCTGGAAATAAGACCATGTTGTGGCATCAAAGACTGGTGAATATTGGAGAAAACAACCTTCAAACACTACACGGTAAATGTATGGTTGAATGTATGTCTAATTGCACTTTGGATTTTGATTTTTGTGAACATTACATATATGGTAAAAAGAATCGATTAAGATTCCCATCTCATGCTACAAGAGCAAAGGGGATCTTAGAGTTGATACACAATGATGTGTTTGGACCTGTGTTTGTTCCATCACTAGGTAAATCTTTGTATTATGTTTCATTCATAGATGATTTCTCAAGGAACATATGGATTTATTTTCTTAGAAATAAATCTGAGATATTTGATCAATTTAAAGAGTTTAAGTATTTGGTATAAAATTAGATAGAGAATAAAATAAAGGTATTGAGTAAAAAAAATGGTGGAGAATTATGTGGAAATGAATTATAATAATTCTGCAAGAAGTATGGTATATCAAGGAAGAAGACTACTCCATTCCATACACACCTCAATAGAATGGAGTTGTAGAAAGGATGAACAAGACACTGATGGGAAAATCAAGGAGTGTGTTGAGTGGTGTCGAGTTAGAATAAGATTTTTTGGTAGAGGAAGTGGGTACAACATGTTACCTGGTCAATCGATCACCCTCATCTGCTTTGGATGATAAAACTCCACATGAGGTGTGGAATTGTAAGAAAACCTCTCTTGAACACATGAGCATGTATTGTTGTGATGCTTATGTACATGCTCCAAACTAAAATAGGAGTAAGATGGATAATAATTCTTAAAAGTGTATCTTTATTAGTTATAAATATCATGTGAAAGGTTATAATATTTGGAACCTAGAAACTAAGAAGAGTATTTACAGTCGGGATATTGTTTTTAGAGAGGCGAAAGATGTTCCCAAACAAGAATTTCTACCAAGGCAAGAAGAAACTAAGAAAATAGAGTTTGAGTTGGATGATGCAAAATCCCAATCAACTCAAGAAGATGAAGAAGAATAAGAAGAACCTCATACCCCAATATTGAGGATACTAGTGAGGGAAAGAAGGAAACCATAAAGGTATAGTCCACTTGATTTTCATTCTATTTTTTCTTTATCTATTGTTGATGATGATCCTTGAACTATTAGGGAAACAATGAATTCAAAGGATATTAAACTCTAGAAGAAGGCCATGGTTGAAGAAATTGATTCCTTGGATAAGAATGAGGCATGGGATCTAGTTAATTTGTCAGCTAGAAGAAAATATGTTGGTAGCAAATGGTTGTTAAAGAAGAAGTTTAATGTAGAAGGAAAAGTTGAGAAATACAAAACTCAGTTAGTAGAAAAAGGTTATTCCCATGTAGAGGGAATTGACTTTCGCGACATTTTTTCTCCTATTTCCAAGTTAACTGCTATTATATTTATTTTATTTATTGCTACTTATTTTGATCTTGAAGTGTAATAGATGGATGTTAAGACAAAATTCCTACATGGGGATTTGGAAGAATAAATATAAATGAAGCAGCCAGAAGGCTTTGTAGTGAAGGGAAAGAAAGATATGGTATGTAAGCTAAAGAAGTCACTATATGGTCCAAATCAATCACCTAGGACGTGGTACCAAAAATTTGACACATACATCCCTGGATTGAGATTTTTTAGAAGTAGGGATGATCACTCTGTATATTCCAAGCAAGTTGGAGTTACATGAATAATATGGTAGGTGTTAACACAATTAGAGCATCAGGTGTTAGAACAATGGCCGGGTAGGTGTTACAACAATGAAAACAACATGTGTGACAACAATGGAAATAAAAGGTGTTATAACAATAGATTGATAGGTGTTACAACAATGACCTAGTAAGTGTTACAACAGGGACAAAAAAAGGTGTAACAACAATGAACTGGTAGGTGTTACAACAATGGTATGGTAGGTACACATGTTACAATTTGTTTGGAAAAATTTCTCCCAAGCCTATTGATTAATAAGCATTAAAAGGTTAGTTTTCCCCCAATCACACAAGCATAATCACTTAAAATGAAATAAATTGTGGGGAAGCATACCTTAGGAAAAATGTGTCGTTATGATCAAGAATAAACTCAAGGAATGGATGGAATGATAGATAGAGTGACCAAAAAGACAAAACATGGGTATGAAAAGGATGGTGTTTCAGGCACTTGCTAGAAGTTAAATGTTGTAATTGACTTGATATAATGATGATCAAGGGTATACCTGAGTCATTAATGAAAGAATAAGCATTGTACATTTTTTTGTATTTGTAGGTGGTTTATTTTTACTCTATCTAGTGGGGACTTCTTGCATAGGATCTTGGAAGTCCACATTGATGAATAAATGACATAACATCTTTTGGTCATGTGATGCTCTACCAAACTCATATGTTAAGGGGAATTTGTTGTTATAGTAATTTGTCTTGCATGACCAAGTAGTAGTAGCTCTATGGTGTAGTATTATGAATTTTATTTTGAATATAGTGTCTTAATGTATCCAATGTTTTTGGGAAATACTAATTATTTTCCTTGATTTTGTTTCTGGACACACCCACATAGTGGTTGATGAGAGAAACCTTTCATTATAAAGTTTTTTTTAGTGTGGAGGTACATGGATGGAATCCCCACATACATAATTGACTTGGTCAAACCTAATAAAGGAATGCCACATAGTTGATTCCCTACACTTTGATCACTAATGAGGCACTTAAAGAAAATATATATATGGATTATTCGATATTGTTGATCCTTTATTCATATAAAAACCTTAATATGATCAATAAGCCTAGAAAAATACCTCCTTCACATAGGATTTATAACTTTTAACTTGGTCTTAGATTTTGGATTAAGCATAGAGATTTTTACATTGGTCTTAATACTTGAGAGCTCTTGGATTGGTTTTCTTCTAACACAACATAATTCCCACATTACACCTTTGTATCCAAATATATCTAGAATAGTTTACACTTACATTTGAGAGTTATATATAGTGTTTTGTTAAGTTTTTAGAGTGAAAATTTATTTTTCCCTTTCTTATGTGCACGATTCTTGGAGCTAGGACTTTTTTTATCTCATCCACTCTATATTAGGAGATCCATTGAGAAGAACAAGTTATGGTTTCCTCTCTTCACTTCTTCACTAAAAAAGTATTTTCTTCTTTATTTCTTATATTAGTGAACAAAAAATCATCTTTTTCGTAACCAACCATCAAATAGTAGAGATCTAGTGGTGTCAATTGTACAAAAATTATCATCAATAATTGATACGTTTATCTTCCAGTTCACTCTTACAAGAAGCAATCAACCTTCTATTTTTTGAGCACTAACCATTGTGCCTATATCCTTTTCCCTTTCCTTAACAATGGATTCCTTAGATGTTTTAGGGACCTATCCCCTCACGTAGGTAGAATAATATGTTTCCATGTAACAAAGGTCAATATTAAGAAGGCCTAGCAATAAGGAAGAATAAGTCCAATGAAAGAAGACCTAATATACGCTTCCTCTTCTAGAAGGATCTTCATATAGATGGTTCTTTTGATAGAAATATTTAGTATAAATAGGAGTAAAGGGTATGAGAAATATTATCTTGGATATTATTGTAATAGAGCTCTTCTCTGCTGAAGCATCCCCCTCCAAGAGCCATGTGAACATTTCTCTTAGTAATCAAATTGTTATTTCTGGTATTATTCTGGCATCATTTTCGTATTATTGTGATGTTTTTCTGGTTATATTGTTGTTCATCTTCCATTTCTAGCTATTTATTTATGTTTTGCATACTTTTTATATCTTGAATATTACAAGTGGTATCAGAACACCTTTCTTCACAGAAAATAGTGGGTTAATATTTTTCAGGGTAGAGACATATTTCGACGTCTTTAAGCTACAGAGATATGTCATTACGTACGTAAACCCATGGTCAGGGATTCATAAACTCATGAAATACAAGTGGTACTTAAGAGCACATCTGTTGGCCACCCTTGTAACCCTTGTTGGTACCCCTTTGAGTGGTAACACATCAGACAAGACAAGTATACAGATTGACCTAGATTTTATGAAGTCCTCCATAGATAAACCAATCGGCCTCCTGACTGATATAGTGTCACCGAGAAAAGAACTCAGGAAGATACTCTCCAGTACCTGGGTACTCGAGTAGTACGACAAAGGGAACAGTCTAGCCTCCTTAGTTGGTGCCCTAAGATATTGGGTCGATTACTATTGTTCGACCTCACACGTATATCAGAGAGATATAGCACAGGGAAAACCCTTCTCTATAGAATCCTTGAATACATAACCCTTGGGATGGAAACAAAAAAACACAGAGAATATCTATTGTGGTGCAACTATGTATCCTGCATTCGAGTTCTGAAATTTCTACACATTTCTTCCTGTCAAGCATTTGGGTATTTCATCACTGCAATATTCTTCATATCGGAGTATAACTCCACAGGAGTAAAAAAAAAAATATGGATCATGTTGGCACCATTATTTGAGACCTATACAGTTGGATTTCTCTCTTCACCCTTATCAAAGTCATACCTATCATTTTTCAGCAATTTGTTTTTTCTTCTTATGGACCCGACCCCCTTCCAACACCCTTATTTCAGCTTTACCCCATTGGATTCCACTCGTCTCCCTAATCATTGTGATACGCTTCACCCATAACCCATTTTATGTGTGGTCCTACCCACCCTTTTTTGTGTTCCCTCGTCATCATGGCCCATACCTGTAGCCAAGACTTGGAAGCTCGCTTGACTACCTTTCACTATAATTTCACAGAAACCCAACAAGAAGTGAGACAAATCGGTGCCAATATTGCCACCATCAATCTAAATATGAATTCCTCCATTACCACCTCAATCGTAGAACTCAAACAAAACAATACTACCTATATTGAATCTGTCACTATGATGATCTGTGCCAAGCTACGTATCCCTGCAGATCTTCCTGTATCTGACCCACTTTTGTATACTTAAGGTGAAACTTCCTCTCATTCCCATAATTTTTAGCCCCATCACTTTTAGCGTGAACTACGCCTTTTGCGTGTGGATGTAACCAAATTTGATGGATCGGATCCCACTGGCTTGATAACTCAAATGGAACATTATTTCTCTTTGTATGGAATTATGAATGAGTTGGCCAAACTCCGATATGTTGTTCTCCATCTATATCTAAAACGTTGGMAATGGTGGCAATGGAGAAAAAGATCCTGCCAAGAGTATGTGACTTAAACACACTTTTTGGTAGAGCTTTATGAACGCTTTGACACAGACACCAACCATTTAGGATGTTTGAAAAAAGTTGAAACAATATGGCACCATGGACGACTTTATAACTTCTTTTGAGAGATTGGATTTTTGTATAGAGGGCATGTCTCATTCTTTTTTTCGAGAATATTTTATCAGTGGCATCAAGGATGAGATTCATGCTCATGTCCTCATGGCTTGGCATCAACATTGGGTGGATGTTACTTAAATATATAAGGAAGCACAATAGATTGTCTCTTCTCAAAACAAAGGATGCACTAAACTAGTAACTCCCACTCCTACTTATACTCCACTAAATATCCATAAATTGACCAGGGCCGAAATGGATGAATGCCAACACAAAGGCCTTTGTTATAATTGTGATGATAAATATTTTCTGGGACATAATTTTAAGGAACAAAATATTTTTATGGGCATCTAGGAGAATGTTTTGGAAGAGGATGTTGAGGCTCCCCTTGTATCTGTGTCACCTGAACCCACTGACATAACCCCTCCCTTAGAACCTCCCAAAGTAGAACCAGTCATTTCCCTAAATTCTCTCACTGGCTTCTCTACTCCCCAAACCCTCAAGCTAATTGGTTACATAAAGCATAGGAAGGCCATCGTTCTTGTTGATAGTAGAAGAACCCATAATTTTATTCATCACTGCATTGCCCAAAAAACTAATTTCTATATCCATGTAGTTAATAATTTCTAAATCATGATTGCCAATGGTGGTTCCATGAAATGTGGAGGGCATTGTGAAAATGTGCATCTCCAAATTGGTGACTACCACCTACAATCTCATATGTTTTCTATCGACATGGGAAGTTGTGAAATTGTGTTGGGTGAATAATGGATAAGGACTTTGGGTCCCATTCTCATGGATTTTAAGTAATTAACCATGCAATTCGATCAAGAGGGCCAAAAATATAAGTTCCAAGGCATCCTTGTCGGTTCCCCAGAGATCATTACTTTCCATCTCATGGAAAAGATTCTCAGAAAAGGTCATTCTGGAATTATTTCCCAACTCCATGCCATACAAGCAACTGAGACACCCTCTGTGTCACAAGACCTCCAAGCCATCCTCTCTAAACATCAAGTGTTTTTTTCCACTCCCCAGGGACTCCCTCCTTCCTGTGTTGTTCATGATCATTCCATTCCCATTGTCCTAGGAATCCGTCCTGCCAATATTCATCCCTATCGTCACCCCTTTTCCAAAAAAATTGAAATTGAGAAAATCGTTCAAGAACTTCTCAACGCAGGAGTTATTCGTTGTAGTATGAGCCCCTACTCTTCTCCGGTGGTCATGGTCCTTAAGAAAGAATTTTCTTGGGGCATATGTCCTGACTTCCATTCCCTCAACAAAACCACCATTAAAGACAAATTTCCCATTCCTTCATTGATGACCTCTTGGATGAATTAAGTGGTGCCCATTTATTTACTAAACTTGATCTTCATTCTGGCTACCACCAGATCCATATGAATGAGGCATACATTCCTAAGACTTCCTTTATAACTCATGAGGGCCACTATGAGTTTTTATTCATGCCCTTTGTCTTTTGTAATGATCCCTCCACTTTCCAGAGCCTCATGAATCATGTATTTCATCTTTTCCTCCATCATTTTGTCTTAGTTTTCTTTGATGATATCCTCATATAAAACAAAACCTAGACAACCCATATTGATCTTTTGGATTGAGTTTTCCATCTACTTTCTTAGCACCAATGTTTCCTCAAAAAATCAAAATGTTCTTTTGGTGCCTCAGAAGTTGAGTACTTGGGTCATCTTGTTCGCAAGGCCAGTGTCAAGGTGGATCCTAAAAATGTTGAGTCTATGCAAGATTGACCTCACCCAAAGACTCTCAAAAGCTTGCATGGATTTCTAGGTTTAATAGGTTATTATCACAAGTTTGTTAATAATTATTGAAAGATTGTGACACCTCTTACTCCACTCCTTAAAAATAATTCTTTCACTTGGACTCCAATAGCTGCTCAAGATTTTCAAGCCTTAAAGATGGCCATGTGCACCACTCCTGTCCTGGACCTTCCTAGTTTTACAAAGACCTTTGTCCTAGAATGTGATGCTTCTAGGAAAGGAATTGGCATTATCCTTATGCAAGAGGGTTGACCTTTAACCTTTACTAGCAAACAACTGTCTGAGGGAAATTTGGTAAAATCAATCTATGAAAAGGAAATTTTGGCTATTCGACATGCTTTGGATATTTGGTGCCCTTATCTATTGGGGAAATTCTTCCAAAGCAATAAAGATCATCAAAGCCTCAAGTATTTTCTAGAACAACGTCCTTCCTTCCCCAATCAACAAAAATGTGTGAATAAGATCTTTGGATATGATTATGAGATCATTTAAAACAAAGGAAAAGACAATGTGGTTGTTGAGGCACTTTCCAGAAAATATGAAGATGCAGGATCCATTTTTTCTCTCTCTTTCATTGTACTAGATTGGCTCCAAGTTGTTCACCATGAATGGCTACATGATCCCAAAAGTTGGCATCTGATACAAAAACTACATTCCAATTCTCTAGTTTCCCCAGTGTTCTCTTAAATCAATGATGAGGTTCAATACAAAGTCCATTTGTATTTAAGTAAACATTCAAAACTTAAATCCACTGTGCTTTTTGAACTTCATGCTACACCCACAACTAGGCACTCATGGTTTACCAAAACCTATGATTGGGTCAAACATTATTTTTTTTGGGAGGGTATGAAACAAGACGTTCATAATTTTGTGGCTCAATGTGATGTGTGTCAAGACAACAAGGGTGAAAAAGTCAAATCTCCTGGCACACTACAACCGCTTCTGATTCCACCTGCTATTTGGCGGGATATGTCTATGGATTTTATTGTAGGCTTAACTAAATTGGGCAATAAATCAATCATCATGGTGGTAGTTTATCATATTTCCAAGTATGCTAATTTTTTTCCTCTTTAACACCCATTTAAATCATCCACTGTGGCTCAACTTTTCATGGATCAGGTCTTCAAGCTTCATGGCATGCCGCATTCTATTGTTTTTAATCACAATCCAACTTTCACCAACAATTTTTGGCAAGAACTGTTCAAACTACAAGGAACCCAATTGCATCCAATATTAATAAGGCCTATCGATAAGGAAGAATAAGTCCAATGTAAGAAGACCTAATATAAGCTTATGATTCTAGGAGGATCTTCCTCTATATGGTTCTTTTGATAGACATATTTAGTATAAATAGGATTCGATCATATGAAAACTCTTTTCTTGGATATTATTTTAATAGATCTTTGCTCTGCTGGAGGTTCCCCCCTCGAAGAGGCAAGTGAACATTTCTCTTAGTAATAAAATTGTTCTTTCTGGTATTATTCTAACATCATTTTGGTATTATTGTGGTGTTGTACTGGTTATATTGTTGTTCATCTGCCATTTCTAGCTATTTATTTCTATTCTGCATACTTTTATATCTAGAATATTACAAGATGATTCATTGTTACTTTAAAATAGAGCTTTGTTGAGAAAGAGACCTTTCCATTTTGATCAATGAGTAGACTTAGTCATTTTTCTTTGCTCAACAAGGTATATAGGAATTTCATCCTTGACGTTGTACATTCCTGAATGTGCATACATGTTCTTTTCTTGACAAACCACTCTTAGTCAATTTTTCGACTTACCTAATATATTTATTGGAAAACTAAGTTACTCGATGAGTCCAAATTTTTTTATTTTCAAATCATGTTTCTCTTGAATTGACATTCACAAGATGGCCACTTGTTCCCTTTTTGTGAACACCATAATTTCTTGCTTCTACCATGCATAGAATACCTATTTCTCATTAAGCTCATACTAAGCGATTTCAATTTACTCACTCTATATTGAATGCTTTTCTTAGCCGTCAACCAGATGAAAATCAATCCTTTTCTTACAGATCAACACTTTACTTAATATGTACCCCTTTTTTCATGAAATAAACTTAGATACGTGTGGCATTTTTCTACCTAGGATGAATTCCTTTGATTACAATGATAGTTTTCAATTCCAAAATGAGTACCATTTGATTTTGAATTGTAAATACACATTATCAAATAAAAAATAATGATTAGAAACTACAAAATGAAACTCATAAAATATCCAAAAATCAAACTAGTTACTAACATGACCAACCATAAACTTCCCCACATACATGAAAATAATGATGAGCAAGTACAAAATGACCCTCATAAAGGGCCTAAAAATCAAACTAGTTACCCACGTGATAAACTAGAAACTCATAATCAACATGATCTAAGTGCAAGACCTGACCTTTATAATTCATCATAATCAAGCAACAGACCAAATGCCTTATGTATGAGATACCCTTTCCACGTAAAACAAATGAATGTAATGGTCAGAATAAAACAAATGAATATAAAGATTTGAATAGATGTAATACAAAGATCCGATCACTTTGTCCATATCATGACAAGTTTTATAAAAAATCCATTAACATTATTAAAAAAACTTAGGAGTGTTATTATCATCCATGATAGATAATAAAACAACAAATATACATCTACTTCAGTCTTTTGTAAGTTATTGCATCCATAAACATAACATTACGTGCACACATGTATTTCTTATGTGTGTCCATGTGTCTGGCATCACTATGACACTCATATCTAGCATGGTTTAAAGGAGCATAATGATAATTTTGACTTGAGATACTCCCCAACAGATCAATGTGAACAAATTATATATAATTCAAATTGTAGTATTTAAAAAAATAAAAAATCAATAAAAACATTAAAACTATATCAATAGGATATTTAAAATTATATAAATATTTTATCATCATAACATTAATAAAATATGTTTAATTTTTTTTATAAAATTTTGAAATTGATTTATCATTACAAAATATCTCCTCTCCACACACATAAAGAAAGACCTACTATATAAATATGACATCGAGATAAAGTTACAGAACAAAATATAGCGTGTTTTACACTATGTAAAATTGTACAAGAAAATGTTATGTATCATCAAGTTAACTCATGAAAAATTTCATGAATTTGACTATTTTAACGGGAATTAAATTGTTATGTATCATCTATTTAACTTATAAATAAAAGTTACAAATTTCACTATTTTATTGGGAATTAAGATAGCTAAAAGATTGAAATAAGATATTTAAATATAAGTAAAATTTGATAGGAAAGAGTATAAGAATAAAATTAAGTTTTCCATCTTTTCATATTTTACAAAGAGTTATCAAGTGACAAAACTAGAAATTTAGAAACATATATCAAAGGACACAATTATGATTATTTTCTCCTAGGCTTCCAAAGAAGATATGTTTACCAATTGGATTGATTGGATTTTTAAGGATAGGTGAGACATTATAACAATATTGTCTACTTCAAGTCTTCCTTGCACTAATATTAAGTGGCACTTCATGACCATTGGTAATTTTCATGTCCCTTACTTGTGTACTATGGATGAACCCTTAAGAGGGTAAGTGTTCGCTCCACATTTTCGTTCCACTGAATCGTGATCCCAGCAGTCCAGAGTTAAAAGAAAAATTGCCTCCAAAATCCACTCTAACGACATTTGATTAAAGGTTATCAAATAATGAACCGGGACACCAACCTTAACATCTATTGTTTACATATAAATACCATATTATGCCATTACTCATTGGTGTCTCATGTATATACATATAATAAAATTTGGAAAGTCATGTCTCCTTACAAAATCAATGTAATGGACCTCATATTTACCAAATAAAAAAAAAATTATTTTCGTTTATCTATCCTCTATTTAATTTCTTGACAGAGGGACGGGTCCCAGTTTTACAACTCTGTGGTCAATTCAGTTATTAAAAACTATAATAATGCCTTGTTAAACAAAGACAAAACTTTATTATAAATATCTTGTCACAAATTTTTAAGTTTCTACTTACCACAAAGTATCCAATTTATCTCATCTTACTAAGTCACAAATAGAAGGATTATAAGGGAGTACTTCCAAGTCTTTAGCAATTCCCTTTTTAACCTTTATTATTTACCCATATGTGAATAGGGATACGTATGTAAGTGTTCATACTACAACTCATTTATATCTTTGTTTAACAAAGGTTCCATATCCACGCACCAGTCCACTTGTGGATATTTTTAACCCTAGGAACACTTTCTCTAGATATTTAACCATAATCATCGGGGGCTCGATTTGTACACTAGGCAACTTAATGTAACTGCTAAGTCATGGTTATTTAGTGGTTATTCGATCCGGTGGTTGATTGTAATGAAGAATTAAATTCGACAACCATTGGGATTTTGATAATTGCGATGAAGGTACTGTCTTTACTAATATACAGGGTGTGAATGGAATTTACCTTTCATCGAGTTAATAAGGTGTTGACTCACGCCATCTTTAAGTGGAAGAGATGGTTCTCTGTCATAACACTTAAGGATTTGTAACTCCATTAATGACAGTCATGTGAGTTCCAATGTATTTATGAGGCTTTACACCTAAAATGTCAATTTGATTTTTCCATCATCACATGACTATCCGTCCTCTACGTTCTTGACATTTACTCCTAGTCGTCAATGCATCGCTTAGGGTTAGAGTAGGTTCTCCATTTGTCAAATTTATTTTTCTGTTGAGCAGCTCTRTATCGCAAGGTTTGTTTGAGGCACAACCCAATGCCATGGTGGTCGCTTCATAGTTGCAACAGATGGCATGGTCTTCCTCCCATGTAAGTTTTYCTAAAACATATAACCCAGATTSGTTTAAATAAGATAGTGCATTTTTCAGAACAACGATGAGTAAAAACTAACTGTCATTTGGTAATCCCGTCATGTTTGCTTCATTTCTAAAAAGTTCCTATTTGCATGTAAACTCCCTGTAATTTTCGGAGTCATCCTACATCCATCTCGGAGGAATCATTATTTTATTTTTCTTAAGGTTCATCGATGTTTCTCTTATGTTAGGGAGAGGGAAGGCAAGCCTCGTTTACTCGAAACCGAGATCTCAGGGTTTCAAAAGAAAAAAAAAACTCCTTATTGCAGACTGGGAATTCTTAAATGAAATAGTTGTGGGTCTGGGTGGTAAAACCTACCATGGGTTTGTTTGCTTGAATAGTACAGGGTGGAATCACGAAGGTGGGTTACACTTTCGTGAAAATCGGGTCTCCAAAATTTCGAAAAACCTTTTTTTGGCCGAACTAAAAATATTTTTCGGCCGAAAGATACTATTTTCGGCCGAACTATTTTTCGGCTGAAAAAATAAACGTCAAATCGAACGGTGCAATAACCACCCCCTCAATTTTCGTGTAGAAATCTGGTCGGCCAAATATTTTCTTTCCGGCAATACGTTTTCGGTCGAAAGATAGTTCGTCCGAACTATGTTTCGGCCGAACTATCTTTCGACCAGAAGATGGTTTATATATTACCCACACATCGAATTTGCAATGTTTTCAAAAAATTGTTGGGGTAATGGCCTCTGCGAGAGCTCTGTGGTCGTGAGCGTAGATTTGTGAGGTCGTCGAGCGTAAGTTTGTGAGGACTTGAGCGTAAATTTGTGAGGTCGCTGAGCGCTGGTGGAGGATGTCGGGAGGTCACGAGGTCACAAGGGTCATGGAGAGGTCGTGGAGAGGTTGTAGAGTTCGCAGGGGTCATGGAGAGGTAAGTTTCTTGTTCTGTTCAAATTTTTGTTTTAAATGTATGTGTTTAAAATGTATGTTAAAAAATTTTGTTTTAAAATGTATGTGTTTAAAATTTTTGTTTTCAAATTTTTGTTTTAAAATGAGGTCGTAAGCCTTTCGGCGTTCACCCCGCGGCTGGTGAATGTCGAAAGGTTTACATCCTCATCCACTACTGGTGAACACCGATAGATGTGCATTGTTCAGTGTCCTCAAATCTTACTGTCCTTGCCCTTTCACACATAAATTTTTTATGTTTTTACAAAAACAATAATATACACTAAAAGTTGGTTAATGTTTAGTATATGGCATATAATAACAAATCTTCAGTTGGTTTCCTTTCGAGAGTCAATATTTCCTTTCTAATATCGCATTTAAGCTTCTTATTCAAATGTATTGAATTCATTTTTTCTGTGGCTTGGATATTATGACGCGTGAGATTTTTCTGGTTAGTTGTTGTCAGCACCATTGGGTATTTCTCAATTAGCAACTAGATTCTTTGGCTTCACCAAATCAGCACCGGTGACATACTTTGTTAGGAAAGAAGCCAGTCGAATAGGAGACCCCATGACCAGGGAATCTGAGAATGGGACAGTTTCAAAAGTCTTTTGAAAAGTCATATCCACAGGTTCTCTAACTAAGTTCGAAGTAATTTGTTTAGCTTCCTCAAAAGTTCCAATAGAATCAGATGCTGAAAGACCATTCTCTCCATCTTCCATTGTCACAGGATCTTGGCTTGGCATGATTTCTACTATTTCTGATTCCATGTAGGAAGTGACATCATTGTTAACCGGATCTTAGCTTGCCATGATTTCTACTATTTCTGATTCCGTGTAGAAAGTGACATCGTTGTTAATGATACTAACAGAAGGATAATTAGTCACACCTACACCATTACTCAGCTTTGTACTTAAACTATTTTCCTTGAATGTCAATGGTGACAGTGCAGTGGCATCTTAAGCAGTTTCCTGTAGTCTAACTTTTGATTCTGCAAGACTACTGCACTTTTTGTTGAGTTGATCAACAATGGTACTAAGTTCATTAACCTGAAAACATTCATAATAAAGTTCATAAGACATTTTTCATTAAAGCAATACTGGGGACCAATACAGGAATTAAAAAATCCATAAGATACAGAGTAAAATAAGACACAACCTACTTTGTGTTGACATCTGCAATCCTCTATCAAGAAGTTAAGCGCTCATGATGCTTGACCAAGTATTTAAACTGACTTTGCATTCACATGTTTGCCTAAATTGTAGATAACTATTAATGCTTGAAAGGCTATGTTAGATTTTTAGGGAAAATAAAACAGAGATATCCTTTCAAAATTAAACTCTACAGTACATGCAGATCGGTACTTTAAAACAAAATCTGAAGTAGATGCTAAAATCTGTAACACCCCTCCTGGTTACGACAACAACTCCGAAAATAGGTGCAATTTTTTTTTTTGTTTAAGTGTGTGCGTGCATGTAGAAGAAACAACCCCCTTGACTCTATGTCACCACTCGAACCAACAAGATGCAAGTAATATGAACACAATCAATATGACCCGACATATCACAGTGACAACAAGAAATAATCGCCCCTGGACATAAGGTGTGCAACTAGCAACTATAAGCAGAAAATGACACCAGGATTTAAGTATCGTACCGTCACAGAATGGAAGAATCCAACAGTAGAGTTTACTACTTCTGCCTAGAAAAGCAGGGCTTTTATTCTTATGTCTTCTCGAAAGAAGATTAGACAGGCTCCTCATCGACTGCTCAGGCAGAAACTAATAAATCTGTTAGGGAGTCGCAGTAGTGGAATTGTGCCTTTAAACAACCTGAGACTACTGATACGGCTCAGAGTGTGTCGCAAGAGTGGAACTGTGCCTTTAAACATCCTGAGACTCTTGATACGACACTGGATGCCTCCCATCGGAATTACACACAGACATAAATACTAAGATACAAGAGGTGCCTATATCCCGCCCGACACAACAGACCACGTAATGAAATACCACCAAGTACTACAAAATCAGGGACAATCATGACCTCTACGGGAGACGCAAGTCAGGAGGACTCTAATACCGATCAACCACTATTGAGACCCGAAGACATCAATCTCGATCAATTGCTCCACTAATTATCATCAACCGACGAAGACCTTATCATAAGGTAAAACACCAGAAAGACAACCCCCATTATTTAGTTATAAGGTCATTTTGCACTAGATCAAGGACAAGCAATAATCACAGGCGCCTTGCATTTATCTGTTAATCGTCATAAATGAGCAATGATATCAATACCATAATGGTAACCCTCAAACATTTACATTCTCCATAATGTCTTGCCTTTCCTACCAATTTATTACCATACATTAGAATAACCTAACAAATAATAGCATGGCCCTTTAGATCCTATCATTAACACTTCAATTTAAACTAATAATAACCTTGCAAATTAAACATCATCACGAGCATTTCAATTAAACAAATATTAACATGGCAATTCCACCATCATCATTAACATTTAAAACAAATATTATCGCTAACACTCCAATTTAACGAATGATAACCTTGCAAATTAACATCATCACCAACATTCAATTAACAATTATTAAAATGGCGATTTAAAACACAGATTATTATTGCAATTTAAAAAAGTATTACCATTGTAATTAAGAAAATATTAATATCAATAAGCTCATTATCAAATCAATAAGATTACAATCAGTCCACTTCTTCCTTCACATCGAACTAACTACCCTAAACCATTACATTAATGATCAGCAACCAAACATTATTAATAATAATCTCATTATCAAAATCAATAGGAATTGCAATTATTCAACTTCTTCCTTCCATTAGACTAAGCTACCCTAAAAACCATTACTTGAATACTCAATTATTTTATATGAGAAAAGTATTTTCTTAAATCTAATAAAAATAATTTTTTTAATAAATAAGCACATTTTAAAAGCATAAGTTATAATGCTTAATACCAATTACCCTTTAACCTTATTTATATATGATACATATAGATTACTTGAATATCTAATTGTTCCTTCATACATGATATATACGGATCATTTGAATACTCCGTTATTTTATATGAAAAATATATTTTTTTAAATCTAAATAAACAAATTCTTAATCAATAAAGAACATTTTAAAATCATACATTAAAATTAAAGATAATTTCAATTAAAATAATATTTCTACACCGATACATAGCACATACTATCCCCATTTACTCTTTAACCACGTTTAGACATGATACATGCATATTACTTGAATTTTCAAAGTGTTTTTGCAATTTAGCATCAACTAAAACTTATAACTCACGTTCTACATAATCATTGAAATAAACGTTAAAGTCCAGGTCTAAATTAATAATCAATTTAATAACTCCGACCATTTATTAGCATGTCAAGGGCGCTTTATTTTTCTACCAGCGGTAAACGGTTCCGTAAGGACTATCTCTGAAAATCTAGAAGTCGGTGGCATTCACTAGCAGGTAGCTGGAACAACATTAATGTCAATTTACAGAAACCAACTTGTGGACAATCTCAACGTTAAAGGGGTAAATGCATAGCCTCGGTGTCGGTGAACGTTTGAGCGAAACAAGGGCGAGGTGGTAGAGGGTAGGTTACAGGCAGTGTCGTCTCAGTTAGCAGATCGATGGCACAAGTAAGAGGATGCAGGCACTCGATTCAATTAAATCGAACCCTTTCATTAATTTACAGCTGTCACACTCTTCATACGGCAGTGTTAACCCTAATCTAAGAACATACGACCAGGGTAGATTATGCGAGGGTTACTCCAGTTAGAAATTGGGATTTTTGAGGTAGACGTATGTGAATTATAACCATTAAAATTCTCATAAATTCCGAAACAATAGAACGGGAGGTTAGGCAGCCAATACAACTCGCCATTAAGGATTGGGAATCGGCAACCTGGATAACTATAAACCAAAAATGAACCCGCAATACTACAACCCTAAATTGAACGATAATATTAAACCATAACCCTTACATGATCATATTAAACCATGCTTTGGAACAATGATAGATCCATACATTCCACAACAATGTTAAGACCGGACTGTTAACACGTCATAAAAAGACAAAGATTAAAACGATAAAAAGCATATGCCAGGTTGGTATCCAGGATTCATTTTTCCCACGACTGAGAGCTAGCAAATCGAAAGGCCAAGTGAAATCAACACCACTATCGACTTCCTCAGCTGTTCCTAAATTAGAGGACAAGGTAAATGAATTCTGATCTCCCTCGACAAGTACAGGAAAGCCCAGCAAAACAGAACCCACGGATCAAAAGCAGAATGCCCAACAGGCTCAGGAATGCCGAACGAATTCAGTCATTGTCGAGTGCTGAATGCAGTTCAGAAGGAAATCTCTTACAGTTTAAAATGTCAGAAATTTCCTATCTCCTCTCTTATATTTCAGTTCATAAAGCTAAACTTCGAAATCACCCAGAAGGATCCAGACAACCACCCCATGCTAGGCTCCGAGGGAGATTTCATGAGTTCTTCGAAATGGATTCTGGATGCGGTAAAAAGGAAGGGAAACAGTAAAAAAAAAGAAGAAGCAATTGCAAACATACAAGGCGCCAAGGATGCAACAGTAAAACAAGGTCCAAAAATAAAAACCCTAAGGGACCGGTGGATCACCCATTTTTCTAACGGGTTAAACTGTTACAGCACTATTAATTCAGGAGAAGCATGCAGCAGGTATAGGGATGGATGAGGGTTTTGGCGCTACCAAAATAAAGGTCTCCTATAAGCTGAGCGAAAGGCAGCTACACAGGGAAAGGAGGCCATATCATAATGAAGGATGTAGTCTCCTAGGGCGTGTTTTTCTTTTTATACATACAATAGCAAAAAAAAACCATGACGAGAAACCAAATTTTTATACCATTAGATTCATTCATCTTGCAATCAACTAAAAAAAATTTACGAAGTTTAGATGGGTGTACCTTAAGCCAAACGAAGATTTCGCTGCTGTTGTTCGGCGCTAGTGCTCTACTCCTCTTGCCAACTGTAGTGAACTCACCGGTACCTCCCAGTCAAATGATAGGGGTACTCTCCTTCCCCCTCAACCCCCCGAGCCACAAAGGGGCCACACACAATCTAGATAGTACCTAGCTTCTCAGCTCACCTCCAAGGCTGAGCTACCACTCAACTCAGCTGAGAATCCCCAACTCCTACAAGAAATCAGTCCAGTCTCTAGTCTAGCAGCATAACAATACCAATAGCTGAAAGGTCCCCTTTCTTTCCCCCTCTCCCTTTCTTTTATCCAATCTCAAACCCTAAATCCTCTTTTTTTTTTAGGTTTCCCCCCCTTTTCCTTTTTATTTTATTTTATTTTATTTTTATTTTTATTTTTATTTTTTTTTAAAACTCGAAGAGTATGTGCGCTAATTAATAATTTCCTTTTATTTTTACATGCGTAACTTTTTCTTAATGGTAGAGGCGGTAGGGATTAATAAATTTACGGAAAGAGAATCCATTATTCATTTTCTTTATTCTATAATTTAAAGATTAAGGAATACACGACAATTTGTTTATAATATATATATATATATATATATATATATATATATATATATATAT
>ML813916.1:90025-102475 GCA_009831015.1 Picea engelmannii
CAAGGAACTCAGGTCAATCACATGTGTAGGATCACTAATATAATGTCTCAAAACAGATACATGAAAAACATCATGCATACGCCTCAAAGATTCAGGCAAGGCTAGTCGATAGGCCACGGGCCCCTTTCTCTTCACAATCTTGAAAGGTCCCATGAACCTAGGAGAGATTTCATCTCCCTTTCCAAACTTGATCAAACTCTTATGCGGTTTAACCCGCAAGAAGACTCGATCGCCAACCTCGTAACTACGGTCCACTCGGTGCGCATCGACATAACTCTTCTTTCGATCTTACGCTTCTTTAATCATTTGTCTTATGGTTTTCATCTGCTCTTCCATTTCTTGGATCGCTTCTGGTCCCACCAGGACCCTATCCTCAAGTCGATCCCAACTCAGGGGCGTCCGACATGGTCGCCCATAAAGAAACTCAAAAGGCGCCATCTTAATGGTGCTCTGGTAACAGTTGTTGTAAGAGAACTCTACTAGAGGCAAGAATTCCTCCCAATGCTTCTGTTGGTCCATCACGTACATGCGCAACATGTCTTCTAAGGTTTGGTTCGTATGTTCTCTCTGTCCGTTCGTCTCTGGGTGATACACAATACTAAAGTTAAGTTGGGTTCCCAAGGCCTCTTTGAAACTCGTCCAAAATCTTCCAGTAAACACCGATCCTCGATCGGATATAATCCTTTTAGGCACGCCATGCAGCCTCACAATCTCACTGATGAAAATGCTCGCTATGTGAGGTGCCTGATACATCGTACGCACCAGAATAAAGTGAGAACTTTTTCTCAAAGTGTCTACTACTACAAAAATTGAGTCATGTCTCCTTGCCATCAGTGGCAATCCAACAATGAAATCCATCGAAATAACTTCCCATTTCGATTCCAGAATGGCATGTGGTTGAAGTAAACCCGCCGGGTGTCTATGTTCAACCTTTACCTGCTGACATTCTAGACATCTAGCCACAAAGTTGACTATGTCGGCCTTAATTCCTTTCCAAAAGAATAAGGGTTTAAGGTCTGCCCTCATCTTCGTGACTCCTGGGTGAGCCATGTAAACTGCTCTATGAGCCTCACTCAGGATCAACATCCTAAACTCGTCATTAGGCGGTACGTAAATCTGACCTCTAAACCTCAATAACCCATCATTATATAATGAATATCCCTCATATCGTGGTACCGTCATCGTGTTTTGTCCGATAAAATCCTTGACTTCCTTGTAGCAGTCATCATCACGCTATAAGGTGAGAATCTTTTCATGTAGATTCGTTTGAAGAGGTAATATCGAAAAGATGCATGGTCTCCGACTCAAAGCATCCACCACTCGGTTGACTGTTCCCTTTATGTAAGTAATCTTTAAGTCATACTCACTAAGTAATTCCGACCAACGTCGTTGTCGCGCGTTTAAGTCGCTTTGCGTGAAAATGTGTTGCAACCCACAATGGTCAGCCTTTAATTCAAATTTTCATCCAACAAGATAGTGTCTCCAAACCTTCAAGGCATATACAATGTCTAGTAACTCCAAATCGTGCGTCACGTAGTTCTCCTCATGCCTTCTTAGCTTCCTCGAAATGTAAGCGATCACTCGTCCATCCTACATCAAGACTCCGCCTAAACCTTCCTTGGATGCGTCAGTGCATACCAAGAAGTCTGCGTCCATGTCATGGACCTTTAGTATCGGTGCGGTTGTCAACAACTATTTAAGCCTCCAAAATGCCTCTGCGCATTTCTCTGTCCAAACAAACTTCTTGTTTTTCTTCTGCAATTCCGTGTTCGGATTTGCTATCTTCGAAAAACCCTCGACAAACCGTCGATAGTATCCTGCTAATACCATAAAACTACACACTTCTTTGACATTCTTCGGTGTAGGCCATTCCATAATAGCCTCAACCTTGGCTGGATCCACGGCGATACCCTCGGCGGAGATGACATGCCCCAAATAGTGAATCCTTGATTGGTAAAAAGAGCATTTGGACAACTTCCCATACAATTTTTGTTCTCGTAAACATTGTAGTACCAAGTGCAAGTGCTCGTCATGCTCCTCCATCGTCTGAGAGTAGATCAAAATATCGTCAATGAATACTTGGATGAACTTGTCCAAGTACTCGTAGAACACCCCGTTCATCAAACTCATGAATACCCCTGGGGCATTTGTCAGTCCAAATTAAAAAATAGTAAACTTGAAATGTCCAAATCTCGTCTTAAATGCGGTCTTAGGGATGTCATCCTCCTTGATCCGTAATTGGTGATAGCTGGATCGCAAATCGATCTTGGAGAACACCATCGCACCCTTCATTTGATCGAACATATCATCAATTCTTGGTAAGGGATATTGATTCTTGATCGTAGCCTTGTTCAGTTGACGGTAGTCAATGCAAAGCCTCCACGATCTGTCCTTCTTTCGTATGAAAATAACTGGTGCACCCCATAGTGACACACTAGGACGTATCAGTCCCAGGACCAACAACTCCTTCAGTTGCATTTTCAACTCTTACAACTCCGAGGTCGACATCCGATAAGGCATTCTTTCTATCGGTTTAGTTCCCGGTTTCATGTCTATGGTAAACTCCAGTTCCCTTTTCGGTGGCATCCCAGGCAACTCCTCTGGAAATACGTCCGCAAACTCCTTCACCACCAGAATGTGTTCTAGACCTTCCGCTACTCCCTTCTCGTTTAGCATGAGGATTGCATAAAGTTTGCACCCCTTGCGCATACTCTTTCGTAACTGTAAGGAAGAGACGAACTGAAGGGAAACTCCCTGGTTCCTTCCTACAATCACACATCTCTGTCCTTCATCATCAACCAAGCTCAATCGTTTTGTATTACAGTTGAGAATTGCCTCATACATTTCCAACCAATCCATACCAATCACGACGTCATAATATCCTAAGATCATGATGTACAAGTTGACTCTTGTGACAAACTCTCCCAGGTTAAGGGCACAACCCATAACCTTCCCTCCAACCTTATGTTTGGCTCCCGAAGCCATCTCCACGAAGCTAAACTCGTCCTGTTCGACTGCATTTACCTTAATCCTTTTTAGCACTGCACTAGAAATTAAACTCTCAGTAGCACCTGGTTCTATCAAAATACTAAGGGTCTGGTCAGTGACAGTACCTATTGTCTCGAGCACAGTTGACTGGTGCTCTACCTGGCAGTTATTCACCGCTACATGTATCTGATGGGCCTTGCCCATATCTCGCACGGTAGCAGGTCCAGCTGATCCAGACGTCCTGGTCCTCTCCATAGGATAGTCGCACTGGTAGTGTGGCTCCCCACACGTCCAACACCCCTTCTTTGGCCCAGTAGTCCTGGTACCCGAAGTAGAAGATGACTGCCCACTGGCCTGAAACCCTGGTCTGTTCTACTGAACAGGCCTAAACTGTTGGTGCTACGGGCGACGCTGCTACTGGTGCTGTGGTCCTCTATAAGGTGTCCGTTGCTGAGGCGACGATTGTCGGGGCGTAGCAAAAGTGGATCCCCTCTGGAAGCCACGATGTCCCGGTGTATGTCTCGCTAGGGTCTGATGCTGCGACGCACCAGATGAAATCTGCCCTGCGGGTCTCGTTGAAGTCCTAGTCTGACCCCCACTGATAAGCTCCTCCTTTGCTATGAAGGCCTTTTGGATAGCGTCATGCAAGGTTTGAGGCATCAAGATCCTAACCTTTGCACGCAAACTGCCATTAAGGCCAAACACGAACCTGTTGACTTTGAGCTTCTCAGTGTTAAGGTGTAGAGCATACCAGAGCAGCTCCATAAAACGTGCCTCGTACCCGGGCACCGTACGACCTCCCCGTCGTAACGTGTTGAACTCATTGACCTGACGCTCAATGAATTCCTCTGAAAGGTACCTCTCTCAGAACCGTTCCTCGAACAATTCCCATGACACGTCTTCCACGACCATGTTCAGCTGTGGCAGGAGCATCTTCCACCATAGAAGAGTGCTCCCCTTCAATTGAAAGACCGCCATGTGGACCTTCAGGTTGGAGGTATAATCGCGAAGTGCGAAGAACATCACCATATTCTCCAACCATGCCTCGGCGGCTGCGCCATTTGGGGCACCAAAGAACTAGGGAAATTTTACCTTCTCGAGTTCACGGTGAATGCTACCTGTAACGACCAGTGTGCGCGGTGTAACCTCAGGGGGTGCCAGCACTCTGGCCTCGTCTCTATCCAAACGGCTGATCAGAGCCTCAGACATGCACTGAAAGGATCTCATCATCCCAATAACATCACCAACAGTAAAAAAAAAAAAAACAATTGCAAACATACAAGGTGCCAAGGATGCAACAGTAAAACAAGGTCCAAAAATCAAAACCCTAAGGGACCGGTGGATCACCCATTTTTCTAATGGGTTGAAATATTACAGCGCTATTAATTTAGGAGAAGCATGCAGCAGGTACAAGGATGGATGATGGTTTTTGCGCTACCAAAAAATAGGTCTCCTATAAGCTGAGCGAAAGGAAGCTACACAGGGAAAGGAGGTCATATAATAACGAAGGATGTAGTCTCCTAGGGAGTGTTTTTCTTTTTATCCATACATCAACAAAAAAAAACCATGACGAGAAACCGAATTTTTATACCATTAGATTCATTCATATTGCAATCAACTAAACAAAATTTATGAAGTTTAGATGGGTGTCCCTTAAGCCAAACAAAGATTCTGCTGCTGCTGTTCGGTGCTAGTGCTCTGCTCTTCTTGACGACCGTAGTGAACTCACTGGTACCTCCCAGTCAAACGCTAGGGGTAATATCCTTCCCCCTCAGCCCCCTGAGTCGCAAAGGGGCCACACACAATCCAGACAGTACCTAGCTTCTCAGCTCGCCTCCAAGGCTGAGCTACCACTCAACTCAGCTGAGAATCCACAGCTCCTACAAGAAATCAGTCCAGTATTTAGTCTAGAAGCATAACAATACCAATAGATGAAAGGTCCCCTTTCTTTTCCCCTCTCCCTTTCTTTTATCCAGTCTCAAACCCTAAATCCTCTTTTTTTTTTAGGTTCCCCCGCCCCTTTTCCTTTTTATTTTCTTATTGTTTTTATTTTTATTTTTATTTTTTTAAAACTCGAAGAGTATGTGCGCTAATTAATAATTTCCTTTTATTTTTACATGCGTAACTTTTTCTTAATGGTAGAGGCGGTAGGGATTAATAAATTTACGGAAAGAGAATCTATTATTCATTTTCTTTATTCTATAATTTAAAGATTAAGGAATACACGACAATTTGTTTATAATATATATATATATATTTTTTCATTTTCTCTATTTACATGCGTGCATTCATCATTGTAATTTATCATTATCCATCATTTAAATTCACCATTAATATATATATATATATATATATATAGGATAATGAGAGATTAAGGTGATGGCAAACAAGCATATGGGAAAAGTAAATGTATTACATAAAAAGGAATAATGAGGAATTAAGGGGAGGGATGGTGATTTAGTAATGTGAACTGGACATGTAAAAGGGAGATGGATACTGGAAGATTAAGGTGATGGAGGATGGTTTAATAAAGTAGACATGGATAATGAGAGGATAATGGTCTTAGTTTTTTTTTTTTGTGTTTTTTTTTTTTTGAAATTTTCTTTATGTTACACTACGAAGGTGATGTCATTCTCTCACCAGTTAGGAATCAATTTTCTTCTTTACAAAGTTTTAAAACTATTAGACTTGCTTTAACACTTACCCTCGTTATCACCCCAAGAATTTCATGAAGACCAACTATTACTTAGGCGGGTTTTTGGTTAATTTGTTATTTTTATTCCAGGGTCTACTCTTAGGGTTAGACTGAATTTTATCCTAACAATTTTTAGACTTGTACTAGATTCTGAAATGGGAGTCACTAGGTTAGGGAACTTGTTTAGTAATCTCTTAAAACGTTAAGGTATTAGGGCTATTAGGTTTGTTTCCTTCATCCACATCAATGCGGCGTGCCCTTTAGGACGCACCACGTGCTCCAAGGGTGACACTCGCCTCGTTCATTTCCTTTACGCGACGTGCCCTTCAGGATGCACCACGTGCTCCAAGGGTGCTACTCGCTTCTCATGTTTCTTTTGTGCAACGTGCCCTTCAGGATGCACCACTTGCTCCAAGGGTGCCACTCACCAACTGGACTGATTGGTAGACATATATAACCCCTGGAGTCAACACTCCGCCAGGTGAACTTGTAGGAGACTAAGGGTTCTAAGGAATAAGGCCCCCGCCTTATTGCGTGCCCCTTCGAATCATCGTGAGTGACTATCACAGTCTACCCTCACAACATCATGGATCCTCTCGAACTAGGTAATCGTTAACCTATAGTTCGAGCCACGGCGAGAGTGCTAGTAGGCGGTGGCAGGGCTGTTGTCCACCCCTCTCCCTCAACCTCTCTGGAATTGTGTGTGGCCCCTTTACTCCATATGTGAGTCTGGTCGGCAAGCTATCGTCAACCTACATCATCAACAATCATGTCATAAAGGTCAACATCAAATCATCAAATCAAATGAAACATCATAGTAAACATATTAACCCAAAATCACACTCCCTGACTCAGTCCGGAGTCCAAGGGGATTCTACCGATGCCTATGCATCCTCAAGGTCAAGAACCCTACACACTCCATAAAACTGATTCAATAGCATCTGTCGACATCAAATAGTAACACATCATGTCATCTATTAATCGCATCATAATCAAGTATAAATGGTCTAACATCATATAAGTCCAGATCACTTGCAAGCAAGTGTCCTCAGATAATAAGTTTTCTCAGTGCGCCAAAGCGGGATGTTACATACACCCCCTCTTGGTCCAAACTTCGTCCCGAAGTTTCTCAGTATAATGCATAAATAAAGTATCAGAGTATCATAAGTATATCTATCAAACAAAAATGGAAACTGTTGACGCATAACATATGCATCCTCCCAGGTCGTCGAGTGCGAACTATAACCGTCCCAGTAGACCTTGACCTGATCTAGCATTCAACGTCGTAACTGTCGAACATGATGATCTAAGATGTGGACCACCTCAGCCATGAGCGCTACCTCATTCGATACCTGCAATGAACTCAGGTCAATCACATGTGTAGGATCACTAATATAATGTCTCAAAACAGATACATGAAAAACATCATGCATACGCCTCAAAGAATCGGGCAAGTCTAGTCGATAGGCCATAGGCCCCTTTCTCTTCACAATCTTGAAAGGTCCCAAGAACCTAGGAGAGAGTTTATCTCCCTTTCCAAACTTGATCGAACTCTTATGCGGTCTAACCCGCAAGAAAAATCGATCGCCAACCTCGTAACTACGGTCCACTCGGTGCGCATCGACATAACTCTTTTGTCGATCTTGCGCTTCTTTAATCCTTTGTCTTATGGTTTGCATTTGCTCTTCCATTTCTTCGATCACTTCTAGTCCCACCAGGACCCTATCCTCAAGCTGATCCCAACTCAGGGGTGTCCGACATGGTCGCCCATAAAGAAACTCAAAAGGCACCATCTTAATGGTGCTCTGGTAACAGTTGTTGTAAGCGAACTCTACTAGAGGCAAGAATTCCTCCCAATGCTTTTGTTGGTCCATCACGTACATGCACAACATGTCTTCTAAGGTTTGGTTCGTAAGTTCTGTCTGTCCATCCGTCTCTGGGTGATACGTAGTACTAAAGTTAAGTTGGGTTCCCAAGGCCTCTTGGAAACTCGTCCAAAATCGTCCAGTAAACATCGATCCTCGATCGGATATAATMTTTTTAGGCACGCCATGYAGCCTCACAATCTCACTGATGAAAACTCTCGCTATGTCAGGTGCCTGATACRTCGTACGCATCAGAATAAAGTGAGCACTCTTCKTCAGAGTGTCTACTACTACAAAAATTGAGTCGTGTCTCCTTGCCATCAGTGGCAATCCAACAATGAAATCCATCGAAATAACTTCCCATTTCGATTCYGGAATGGCATGTGGTTGAAGTAAATATGTCAGGTGTCTATGTTCAACCTTTACCTGCTGACATTCTAGACATCTAGCCACAAAGTTGACTAYGTCGGCCTTCATTYCTTTCCAAAAGAATAAGGGTTTAAGGTCTGCCCTCATCTTCGTGACTCCTGGGTGAGCCATGTAAACTKCTCTRTGAGGCTCACTCAGGATCAACATCCTCAAMTCGTTGTTAGGCGGTACATAAMTCCGACCTCTAAACCTCAATAACCCATCATTATCCAATGAACATCCCTCATATCRTGGTAGCGTCATCGTGTTTTGTCCGATAAAATMCTTGACTTCCTTGTACCAATCATCATCTCGCTGTAAGGTGAGAATMTTTTCACGTAGATTCRTTTGAAGAGGTAATAACGAAAAGATGTTTGGTCTCTGACTCAAAGCATCTGCCACTCGGTTCACTGTTCCCTTTATGTAAGTAATCTCAAAGTCGTACTCAATAAGCAATTCCGACCAACGYCGTTGTCGCGCGTTCAGGTCKCTTTGCGTGAAAATGTGTTGCAGCCCACAATGGTCAGTCTTTAATTCAAATTTTTGTCCAACAAGGTAGTGTCTCCAAACCTTCAAGGCATATACTATGGCTAGTAACTCMAAATCGTGYGTCGCGTAGTTCTCCTCATGCCTTCTCATCTTCCTCGAAATGTAAGCGATCACTCGTCCGTCCTGCATCAAGACTCCGCCTAAACCTTCCTTGGATGCGTCAGTGCATACCAAGAAGTCTRCGTCCATGTCATGGACCTTTAGTATCGGCRYGGTTGTCAACAACTCTTTAAGCCTCCGAAATGCCTCCGCGCATTTCTCTATCCAAACAAACTTCTTGTTTTTTTTCTGCAATTCCGTGATCGGATTTGCTATCTTCGAAAAACCCTCGAAAAACCGTCGATAGTATTCTACTAATCCCATAAAACTACACACTTCTTTGACATTCATCGGCGCAGGCCATTCCATAATAGCCTCAACCTTGGCTGGATCCACGGCAATACCCTTGCTGGAGATGACATGCCCTAAGTAGTGAATCCTTGATTGGTAAAAAGAGCATTTGGACAACTTCCCATACAATTTTTGTTCTCGTAAACATTGTAGTACCAAGTGCAAGTGCTCGTCATGCTCCTCCATCGTCCGAGAGTAGATCAAAATATCGTCAATGAATACTTTGACGAACTTGTCCAAGTACTCACGGAACACCCCTTTCATCAAACTCATGAATACCCCTGGGGCGTTTGTCAGTCCAAATGGAAAAATAGTAAACTCGAAATGTCCAAATCTCGTCCTAAAGGCAGTCTTAGGGATGTCATCCTCCTTGATCCATAACTGGTGATATCCAGATCGCAAATCGATCTTGGAGAACACCGTCGCACCCTTCATTTGATCGAACAGATCATCAATTCTTGGTAAGGGATACTGATTCTTGATCGTAGCCTTGTTCAGTTGACGGTAGTCAATGAAAAGCCTCTACGATCCGTGCTTCTTTCATATGAAAATAACTGGTGCACCCCACGGTGACACACTAGGACGTATCAGTCCCAGGTCCAACAACTCCTTCAGTTTCATTTTCAACTCTTGCAACTCGGGGGTCAACATCCGATAAGGCGTTCTTGCTATCGGTTCGGTTCTCGGTTTTAGGTCTATGGTAAACTCCAGTTCCCTTTCCAGCGGCATCCCAGGCAACTCCTCTGGAAATACGTCCGCAAACTCCTTCACCACCGGAAGGTGTTGTAGACCTTCCACTACTCCCTTCTCGTTTAGCGCAAGGATTGCATAAAGTTTTCACCCCTTGCGCATACTCTTTCGTAACTGTAAGGAAGAGATGAATGGAAGGGAAACTCCCTGGTTCCTTCCTACAATCACACGTCTCTGTCCTTCGTTATCAACCAAGCTCAATCATTTTGTCTTACAGTTGAGAATTGCCTCATGCGTTTTCAACCAATCCATACCGATCACGACGTCATAAGATCCTAAGATCGTGATGTACAAGTTGAATCTTGTGACAAACTCTCCCAGGTTAAGGGCACAGCCCATAACCTTCCCTCCAACCCTTTTTTTGGCTCCCGAAGCCATCTCCATGAAGCTAAACTCGTCCTGTTTGACTGCCTTTACCTTAATCCTTTTTAGCGCTACACTAGAAATGAAACTCTCAGTAGCACCTGGGTCTATCAAAATACTAAGGTTCTGGTCAGCGACAATACCTGTCATCTCGAGCACAGTCGACTGGTGCTCTACCTGGCAGTTATTCACCATTGCATGTATCCGATGGGCCTTGCCCATATCACCCACAGTAGCGGGTCCAGCTGATCCGGACGTCCTGGTCCTCTCCATAGGAAAGTCGCTCTCGTAGTGTGGCTCCCCACAAATCCAACACCCCTTCTTCGGCCCAGTAGTCCTGGTACCCGAAGTAAAAGATGACTGCCCACCAGCCTGAAACCCTGCTCTGTTCTGCTGAACAGGCCTAAACTGCTGCTGTTGTGGGCGACGTTGCTGCTGGTGTTGTGGTCCTCGATAAGGTTTCCGTTGCTGAGGCGGCGATTGTTGGGGCATAGCAAAAGTGGATCCCCTATGGAAGCCATGATGTCCCGGCGTATGTCTCGCTGGGGTCTAATGCCGCGGCGCACTAGATAAAATATGCCCTGCGGGTCTTGTTGAAGTCCTGGTCTGACCCCCACTGATAACCTCCTCCTCTGCTATGAGGGCCTTTTGGAAAACGTCGTGCAAGGTTTGAGGCATCAAGATCCTAACCTTTCCACACAAACTACCGTTAAGGCCAAACACGAACCTGTTGACTTTGAGCTTCTCAGTGTTAAGGTGTGGAGCATACCGGAGCAGCTCCATAAAATGTGCCTCGTACTCGGGCATCGTATGACCTCCCTGTCGTAACACGTTGAACTCGTTGAGCTGACGCTCAATGAATTCCTCTGAAAGGTACTTCTCTCGGAATCGTTCCTCGAACAATTCCCATGACACGTCTTCCACGACCATGCTCAGCTGCGGCAGGAGCGTCTTCCACCATAGAAGAGCACTCCCCTTCAGTTGAAAGACCGCCATGCAGACTTTCATGTTGGAGGTATAATCGCAAAGTGCGAAGCACATCGCCATATTCTCCAACCATGCCTCGGCGGCTGCGTCCTCCGGGGCACCAAAGAACTCGAAAAATTTTACCTTCTCGAGTTCACGGTGAATGCTACCTGTAACGGCCAGTGCACGTGAATGCTACCTTAAGCCAAACGAAGATTCCGCTGCTGTTGTTCGGCGCTAGTGCTCTGCTCCTCTTGCCGACCGTAGTGAACTCATTGGTACCTCCCAGTCAAACGCTAGGGATACTCTCCTTCCCCCTCATCCCCCCAAGCCGCAAAGGGGCCACACACAATCCAGACAGTACCTAGCTTCTCAGCTCGCCTCCAAGGTTGAGCTACCATTCAACTCAGCTGAGAATCCCCAACTCCTACAAGAAATCAATCCAGTCTCTAGTCTAGCAGCATAACAATACCAATAGATAAAAAGTCCCCTTTCTTTCCCCCTCTCCCTTTCTTTTATCGAGTCTCAAACCCTAAATCCTCTTTTTTTTTTTGGTTTCCCCCCCCTTTTCCTTTTTATTTTCTTATTTTTCTTTTTATTTTTTTTAAAACTCGAAGAGTATGTGTGCTAATTAATAATTTCTTTTTATTTTTACATGCGTAATTTTTTCTTAATGGTAGAGGCAGTAGGGATTAATAAATTTACGGAAAGAGAATCCATTATTCATTTTCTTTATTCTATAATTTAAAGATTAAGGAATACACGACAATTTGTTTATAATATATATATATATATATATATATATATATTTTCATTTTCTCTATTTACATGCATGCATTCATCATTGTAATTTATCATTATCCATCATTTAAATTCACCATTAATATATATATATATATATATATAGGATAATGAGAGATTAAGGTGATGCCAAACATGTATATGGGAAAAGTAAATGTATTACATAAAAAGGAATAATGAGGAATTAAGGGGAGGGATGGTGATTTAGTAATGTGAACTGGACATATAAAAGGGAGATGGATACTAGAAGATTAAGGTGATGGAGGATGGTTTAATAAAGTAGACATGGATAATGAGAGGATAATGGTCTTAGTTTTTTTTTTTTGAAATTTTCTTTATGTTACACTACGAAGGTGATGTCATTCTCCCACCAGTTAGGAATCAATTTTCTTCTTTACAAAGTTTTAAAACTATTAGATTTTCTTTAACACTTAACCTCGTTATCGCCCCAAGAATTTCATGAATACCAACTATTACTTAGGCAGGTTTTTGGTTAATTTGTTATTTTTATTCTAGGGTCTGCTCTTAGGGTTAGACTGAATTTTACCCTAACAGTTTTTAGACTTGTACTAGATTCTGAACTGGGCGTCACTGGGTTAGGGAAGTTGTTTAGGAATCTCTTAAAGTGTTAAGGTATTAGGTCTATTAGGTTTGTTTCCTTCATCCACATAAATG
>ML813917.1:17265-32653 GCA_009831015.1 Picea engelmannii
CCAACCTCCCCCTCTCTGTGGCTTCTTCCATCTTCATCCCTCCCTTTCCATGTCTCTATCTCTCCCTCCTTCCCTATCTGTGATCCCTCCCTCTCTCTCCCACCCTCCCTCTCCTTCCCTATATTTCCTATATTTGTGTTGACTTCCTCCCACCATTTGAAAAATAATAACCTTTATAAACTAAATATAAAAAATCTAACAAGTGTGTAACCGTTTTTTTTTTAAATATCCAAACATAACAAGCATTTCTAACAAGTGTGTAACCGTTTTTTTTTTAAATATCCAAACATAACAAACATTTACGTAGTCTTCAAAAGCCCAGGAATTAATTTAAGCAATAAATAATTAATTTTTTTATTCCATAGAGTTTTAAGGCATATACCTGAGGTTTTTTATTCCTATGTGAAATTTTGGATGGTCACTAAAATACATATAAATTCTTAGGCATCTAATCCAATCATAACATAAAATATTTATCAAGAGGGTTGAGAGAATACACAACCTAAAAGGATTGTGATTCCTATGTGAAATTTTGGATGGTCACTAAATTACATATAAATTCTTACACATATAATCCAATAATAAGATAAAATATTTATCAAGAGGGTTGAGAGAATACACAACCAAAAACCTGCTATATCATGTTTCTGCAATGGTTAGTCAAACCATGTGTATATTTCACCATAGCCCTGTTCTAAGTTTCAAAATAGATGCAGGGTTATACATAGGTCCTTCTTGAACTCTTTTCTATCTCAGTCCTTCTGATCTACAGCCTTTCCACATTGGCATATGCAATACAACAATCCAATAATGCTGTAGGAATAGAGTCATGCTACATGAATATTTGAATCATTACAAGAAACCTAAATATGATGCAAAGCATACTTTTTTCATGAACTCATACCCTTCTTTGAACTGAAAATCATAGTCCTATCTCAATATAAAAACAATCTCTTTGCAGAGTTGTACTAGACCCTATGTACTCCCCATTCCAACGTTTCCACAAGTCAACATCCAGATTCTAACTTGACATGAACTGGTCTTCGATTCTTCATATATCGAATCTCTGCTGCAATAACGCACCACGATGAATTCCTTTGGCACTGATACTCTCAATGCATTCCTACACCCATCATGACTCATATCTTCAACACTGCTGCTAGTAGTAAATACATGAGTTTGGTCTGCTACAGGATTTACTCATACTCTGTTTCCAAATACAGAGCTCTCTCCTCTCCCTCAAGATTTAATAAATCTTAAAAGGAAACAACGATTCCATCAACTTACTCAACCACGATTCTATAGAACGTATCATGGATTAGGAAGGGAATACTGCTTATATTCTTGTGCAGAGTTCTCGACTTCACTTCCATACAATTGATTCTTCTAATTAATACTCACCATCTATCTGTTGTCCTGCGCATCGGTATTCTCGCCCCACCCTCATATCTTGCAACTGAGCCATCAACGCATAGAAACTCATTATCTTTCCCACATCTTAATTAAATATGCAATACAACGAATTGCCTTGACATTCTTGCCATTAACGCACTTTGAAATAACTTCTTAACCTGATTCCAAGGTCGATTCTCCTCAAGAGTTCCTGCTCCATTTCTTCTGAACTGGAATCTTACGCACATAGATTTGAAATCAACTATTTCCTCTTCTTCTCAACAATCCATCAAATGCATAGATTGTTCTGCAACTAGGCTTCTACAGATCTAACCTATTTATCAAATTAAGCATACATCAGAATTCAACATGCACATAAATGCAAAAGCCCAACACAAAGTGATGATTAATCTTCTTCTCATTAATAAAATGCAACTGTACATACACAATAAACCTAGTCTATTCTTATTTTGCCTGATTCAACATTCATTTGGCCACATCTCTATTGAACTCTCGAATCCCCTTTCTTGCCTTGGGCTTACAATACATAAAGAGCATAAACTTCTCCAGCTTAGTAAAACTAATTCCTACAAATCTGGAACCGTTTCTACATAAATATCCTAATCTTTATCTTATTAAATAACTCCTCAAAAAAACCTCCTACAATCTTGCAACTTGTTCCTAAGACCCTCACGACTCCATGGAATAATTTAGTTGCACTAATTTATCCTTCTACTAACACCTCACCAAATCCACTCAATGACTCATAGTTTAACTGGCATCTCATCATCTTCCAGAACTTTCTAATCCTATGCTTGAGAACTATAGATATTTACATAGTTTTTACAATGTTTTTAAAATCAAACCCCGCATTGGGAGGACATCAAGACCTCATGGACTGATCAAACTTTAGAACTTTAGACGAGAGCAGGATGCTCCTACATCAAATAATGCAGATGTATAGAGTGGAATATCAATTAAAATAAAGAAATGGAATTCCATGGACAGAGTAAATGTGAAGCTATATCTATGAATTGAATCGAATCGAATCGAATGCAATGGTGTGGAAATCGAGGATCTTTTACAGGTAGAAGAAGGAGGGACAAAGGAGCTAAAAAGCAAAAAAAGGGGTGGTAAATAGACTGCGAAGAAAACTTTAAACCTATTTAGTAAACCTGTAATTAATGTTTTTAAATAGAATATGTATGGCAAACCATCTCAGAAAACCAAAGTGACACAGAAAATCAAGTGACCCAGGAAACCAAAAACAAATTTGTTTTTTTTTTTTTTTTAATTTTGGACTGAATGGTTTAAAAGCATCATTCACATACAAAATCCCATAATAATAAAAAAATGTGATAATAAATACGAAAAGAAGTTTGATGTGACTCTCATAAAAACACAAATAAAATTGTTGACATGGTTTATATATATATATATATATATATATATATATATAATTTATAAAATTTTGAGGGCCCTTGCAATCCAGCTTGACTGTAATTGAGTTTGTCGTGCATTGTCATTTAGGGTAACAATATTTCAATGAAATCCGTTGTGGATAATAGAGTAGTCCAGATAACTGAACCCAAATTGGTTCAAATTGGAAAGATGAGGATTGGATTGAACTCAAACTATTTATTCATGGGAGATTGCAAAGACNGCTATATCTATGAATTGAATCGAATCGAATCGAATGCAATGGTGTGGAAATCGAGGATCTTTTACAGGTAGAAGAAGGAGGGACAAAGGAGCTAAAAAGCAAAAAAAGGGGTGGTAAATAGACTGCGAAGAAAACTTTAAACCTATTTAGTAAACCTGTAATTAATGTTTTTAAATAGAATATGTATGGCAAACCATCTCAGAAAACCAAAGTGACACAGAAAATCAAGTGACCCAGGAAACCAAAAACAAATTTGTTTTTTTTTTTTTTTTAATTTTGGACTGAATGGTTTAAAAGCATCATTCACATACAAAATCCCATAATAATAAAAAAATGTGATAATAAATACGAAAAGAAGTTTGATGTGACTCTCATAAAAACACAAATAAAATTGTTGACATGGTTTATATATATATATATATATATATATATATATATAATTTATAAAATTTTGAGGGCCCTTGCAATCCAGCTTGACTGTAATTGAGTTTGTCGTGCATTGTCATTTAGGGTAACAATATTTCAATGAAATCCGTTGTGGATAATAGAGTAGTCCAGATAACTGAACCCAAATTGGTTCAAATTGGAAAGATGAGGATTGGATTGAACTCAAACTATTTATTCATGGGAGATTGCAAAGACAACAAGCCTGATTGGCGTATGAAGACATATTTAAATTTTTTCCATATTGTACAAACATTTTTTCTCTTCTTTTCCATATGCTTTTGAGTTGGTTTTGTGTCGACGGTGTCGAAGCTCTTGGAAAAAGACCTTCTGAATCTTATACTGCAATTTCAGATCAGGAACATGTGAAAACCAAAAATACTGTGTTGGAAATTTATTTTACAAAGAGGGCCAGAGAAAATATTGAATAACTAGGATGTATCTCAGATTATTGAATAATAAAAAAAGTTAAAAACACTTTGGAAATCAATGTAAGAATATTTATTGTAGAGATAGACATATAAGATATGATATATTCTAAAACATAACTTTAATTACCAATAAAAATCCTTATACATAACTTTAACTACCAACAAATTCTACAGTTCATTCATAAAAACAAAAATCAAATACTGTGAGACAAGAAAAACAAATAAAAATGGTAAATACATTTGAGAAAGGTGTAATATAAACAAAGAATATCTTATAAAGGATGCACGAAAGAAAATAAATTAAGCTTTTAAACAGAAGAAAGATGATATGACAGAAAGGGAAATGGAAAAATGAAGTACCTACCAGATAAATAGATACTAACAATGAAGAATGAACTTCTCGGTTCTCTTGTCTTCTTTATTGGGTAATATAATAAAAACCTACAAAATTTGAATATGTATCAGCAAGATTATATGGATTATATGACAGAAAGGGAAACAAAAACATGATATACCTACTAGATAAATAGATGTGAACAATGAATAATGAAGACTCCTCGGTCCTTTCTTCTTTATCAAATTGAAAACCTGTACAAAATTTAAATATGTATATACAGATTGAAAATGAAGTTGCAATAAAATATAAAAAAAAAACACTTCTATTAAATGTAAACCTGCCCTGATCAGAGAATGACTCACATCCAACCATGAAGGAGGTCGAGGCCGATGTAGATTTCCAACTCGGTGTTTCTCATCGATATATGGCATGCCCATGTAAAGTGTGACCCTCTGCCTCATATTCTCTTTGTCTCAAGTTTCACACTCAGGACAAACAAAAAATAACAACAGATATTGAAGCATATACAGGTAGAGAAGACATAGTTGAGTGACTTAGAAACCGAAAAAGAAAGAATATGAAGAAAAGAGTGCTCCAAACCTGACTAGACTGACTCTAAGAGGAGAGGATAAAAGACTTTGTCGTTGCAACGTTAAAATTTTCTCCACCAACCGAAAAGCAAAGAAAAAGAAAAGAAAATCCATTGACAACTACAACGATCATCATCCGAAAAAGCAAAGCTAAGCCAAGCCATTGACCACCACAATGGTCGTAAAATTTAAATTCAATTTAATTCTAACTGTTGATACAAACCTTCAAACTAAAACATCTTGAAAATTAAGATTCCATTTTATTTTTTTTAGAAAAAGCCTTATGATTGTGATTTAGGTAAATATCTTAAATTAAGGTTTATCTACTTAAATTCAATGGCACGTGGAGCCTTCTTCTGACATTGTATTCAGAAGATCAAATTTACAATTTTTTTAACTAAAATAAACATATTTCAACTCTTCCTTCATATATTTCAACACTTCCTTCATGATGAATGATAATGTCAAAATATAATAATTTATTTTTATTAATATTATTTAATTTAAAAAGTTTATATTCAGAAAAAACAAAAGTTATTATGAATAATTGTAAAAAACTGCATACTTTAATAATTTAAACTTCATAACATCACTCGATCAACAAATTTTTCAAAATGATTTTTTTCTTTTTTAAGAAATGAAACTTCATAACATCACTCGATCAACAAATTTTTCGAAATGATTTTTTTTTTTTAAGAAATGAATTTTGTTTGTGAAGATAGTTTCACTTTCATTTATTTCAATTATAAACAGTGTGCCTTTTTGCATGAGCAATGTGTTTTTAACAATTTATCGTCTTAACATTCACTTCTTTGAAAACTTGGTTGGAGGATATTTGTCACGGGCCTGACAAGCCTACAGTCAGGCAACGGAATCACCCGACGCTCCATCATTTGTTTGAAAACAAAGCTACACCAAACTACTTAATCCGAACTACGACTTACTTCATTACATCTTTGTTTATTACTTACGTTATGTTTGTTTTATCTTATACTTAGCTGCGAAAGTAAAAGAAACCATTCAAGCAAAGAAACAAGACAAAATGTACAAGTGGGCAGCCAAACCGGCCTAAAACCCACTCCTTTATAATCTTCCAAGGAACCGAGCCACAAATCTTGTTACAACAGAAGAAGAAACATATAGCACATGGATCAACATTACTTTGCCTCTTTGCGGTTCTTCTCCCTGACACATCATCGTCGTAGACCTACCATCATGTTGAAGGCATCTACTCATATGCCCATATTCTGTTCACAACCTTCTCTACAACTTTACGATCATCCCTACCTCCCGTCAAGTCCGCGCGTGCTTCATGTGCTCGCACTTGATTCTTGTTTAGACTCCATTGCAGAGCACCCATATTTCACCACCAAGACTTCTGCGTACCTTCCACTACATGAGCGCTCTTTTCTTCCTTGACCATATTCGGTGGTCTTTCTAGATGTGCAGAGCACCCATCACAATTTTTCTTCCACAGACTCAGATTTGGTGCGACCTGCAATACTCTTTCATCTTCGCAAAATTTCACCCTTCCTAAACTTCCTTTGTCTGGTTAAGCTCACCAAGCTTGCCTCAAAACATCCTTCACCAAGTGAGCACAAGTTACCCTCCAGGATCTACTTGGATTTTTGGGGAGGAAGCTCACCCTCCTTCCTTGGTCGCTGCCTTAGAACACCAATCTACGATTATGTGAGAAGTCACCAACCTTCCTTGGATTATTTACCAATGCCTTTCTCGCTTGGTTACATAGGCTCATGCCTTTCCTCCGCAACACACCTACCCCAACCGACCTGCCCCTTCTTTCGCAAGCCGACACACACTTTTCATTGATTATCCACTTTTGCAACTTGAGTCGATTCTTCAATAGGAGCGCGCCTCTATCTCGTGCGCTCTCCAACCTAGGTGACAATTCTCTTCGGTTAAAGGCACCCATCTTGTGCCTTCGTTCATTTCCTTGCCCAATCGCATCACAAGGTGTTTGTCACACGTTTTGGGTGTTTATCTTGCTTAGCCAACATGTCTCACCGATGGAGCACCCAAAGATTTCATGGGAACCCATCCTTGGTTTTGCATCTGTCAATCCATTTCTTGTGCATTTCGTTGAGCACGCATGCCTTCATCGCATCCAATTTCACCAACCATTCATTTCTTCGATGGGGTGCCCATGTCTTCATCGCACGCCCACCCAATCAGTCTTCGGTCAAGTCACCACTTAACCTTCATCACAATTCATCTCGGTGAATTCATACTTGGCATCGCATCACGCACCCAAGTACCTCGACTTAATTGAACTTCCTCTGACTCCCCCATTTCACATGTCTTGGCTCGTGGAGGAAACATGCATTCCCATGTCAAGTCCTATGTCATGACATACTCCACCACTCAAAGCCATTGTTGTCCCGACAATATCAACATACCTTCATTGGGATCACCAATGACAACCATTCACTGCTCTGCTACGATCTCAAGTTCTATCGCAACCTCAACCAGAACAAAAAATTGTCTAAGTGTTGAACCTGTGTGACTTCTACTGCATCCATACTTCAACCATTTCTTCTCATGCACTTGTACATTGCGCAACCCAATTCTTGTATTGATTGGGTAGCTATTCGAACCGCCGCGCACAAGTCCTGATATGTACTTCCTGATGTCAAAACTTAGTTTTTTATGTCTACATCATTATCACCTCATCCAACCCAAAAAAATGAAGGCAAGATCACACTTTCCCCTTCAGTTGCTACCAATTTCATCATGAATTTCTTCTGCAATAGCCAATTTTTGCAACAATTGATCATTGTGCTTGAAGTCTGACCCCCGTTCCATGTTGATGTGCATTAGCTTGTGCAAGTGTCAAGTAGTTTAATGGTTGGTCCAACCATCATTTCTTGTGCGATGGCACACCTCCATGCCAAATTTATCTTCTCCCACCTACAACTCGACTCATCCATACAACGCTCGCCAAGGCACCTTCCTTGCCTCGTCATGATGCATCATTTCTCAAAGAAAAATCTCCCTTCATTTATGTTGTGAAAGTTGTTGTCACTTCCAAACATCATCACACCCAACTCATCTCATATGCAAGTTATTCGAAAACTCAAGGAGATCACTGCATGGATACCACCCGTACGACCAACCAAAATCACTTTCTTTGCTCCTCCTATATATTGTAGGGTGCTTGGGTCTGCCTCATCACTGTTGCAACCATTCCCCTCATGGAATCTTGGTTTTCTTGATGAATCTCCCCAAGGAAAAGATGATCATGGCTTCATTGGTCAACCTCCCATCTTCTTCGTCATCTATCCATGAAACATCCAAGTGTGTTGATTTTTCAAATCCAACAATCATCTCTGCACTACTCTTCCTTTGTGCTTCATTTCATTCTTCATGCCCGATCCTCTGATATGTAAGCCCACAACATCCTTCACGGGATTCTTGCAAGTGTTGAGTTATGTCCATGTGACCTCAACAATTTCCCAAGTTATTAAAGTCGAAGGGACCACCCAAGAAATTATGCACATGATGTGTGTTCATGTCAATACATATGCCAATCAACAAATCGATATCAATATTTGTTATCCAATATCCCCAAGAATGTTCATGCACCTGATCTCCCATACCACTAGCAACCCGATGTCTCGTATCACTGACAAACGTCCTCAAATCTCTTGTCACACATCATTCCCATTGTAGTTCTTGACAAGTTTCATGAATGACTCCCTTGTTGTCACGTCTATCTTCCTTGAAACAGAACCTCATGCCTTATACCATTCATCCTTTCCTTGGTCACATTCACAAATCTGGTCGCAACTCCACCAACGACCTGCCTACGCAAGCTTGTCCTGGCTGCCTCACAAAGCATGCCAAGTCTGCATACTTCAAAATTTGTCGAAGTCCCAAGCTTCTCATGCTCCCAACTCGGTTTCCTCTCATCATCTTGTCTCTGCATTTGGCTACATGATACGAACGCTGCAGAGATGTCTTGGTGAGCTGCACCTAGGAAGGTATGCACAAGCCTCCAACCAAAACATTGCAATTTCTGAAATCCTTCTAAGTCACTTTCCTCATGGCTCCCAACCAAACCCATCTTCCATTCTTCAGTATTTTATCTTCATTCCATGCAATGCCTCAGGATCAAGACACCATGCACATCATCATATCATCAAGTCTCATGTTGTTAACTAACATTCGTCTGAAAGTTGTGATCCTCAACCGCAACCCAACTGACCCAAGTTCTCTTTGGTAGTGCACAACACGAAGTTGGCATGGTGGAAATTGTATCTAGTTGTGATCTAACCATGCATATAACTCAAACTTTCTTCCCCATCTGTTATATTCACACCAGGACACCATGCAAAAATCTGTAGTGCACGACACAAATTTTTCACATTGGAAATCTTTCTCAGCTATCTCCATTTCGACCAAACTTTATTCTGCCATCCAAGTCACAACAGTGACCCAGCTCAATGACGCTCTTGAAATTATGCTATCACTATTACAAGTCTATGACAGAGCTTCATTCCATCACCACATAATTGTCTTCGCAATCACACATTCTCAATACACCCAAACTAACCTTGCTCGGTTGCTTGAGTTTATGTGCTCTGATACCATCTGCCATGGAAGTGGCAGTGGTGAAGAGCTTCACTGATCCATCTCTAACTTAGACCAAAATTGGCTATGATACCATCTATCACAGGCCTGGTGAGCCTATGGTCAGGCGGTGGAATTACTCGATGCTCCCAATCACCATGCGACACCGCAATCGTTCATTTGACATCAATGCTATACCAAAATACTTAATTCAGACTATGCCTTACTTCATTACATATTCGTTTACTACTTATGTTATGTCTGCGCTATAGTATACTTAGCTGCGAAAGTAAAAGAAACCATTCAAGCAAAGAAACAAGACAAAATGTACAAGTGGGTGGCCAAACTAGCCTAAAACCCATTTCTTTATAATCTTTCAAAGAAACGAGTTGCAGCTCTTATTACAAAAAAAGAAGAAACATAGAGAGCATGTCTCAACATTACTTGGCCTTGTCGTGTTTATTCTCCCTGAATCATCATCGTCACAAACCTGCAATTGTGTCGAACACATCTACTCATCTACCCATCTTATATTGGCAACCTTCGCTACAACTCTGTGATCATCCCTACCTCCTGTCAAGTCTGTGTGCACTTCATGTGCTTGCACTTAACTCTTGGTTAGACTCCATCGCATAGTGCCCATATGTCACCAGCAAGACTTATGTGGACCTTCCACTGCATGAGCGCCCTTTTCTTCCTTGACCATATTCGGTGGTCTTTCCAAACCTGTGTATCACCCATCCCAAGTTTTCTTGCGCAACCTCAGATTCCACGCAACCTGGGATACTCTTTCTTCTTCGCAAACTTTCACCCTTCCTAAAATCCCTTTGTCTAGTTGAGCTCACCTAGCTTACCTCAATACAACCTTCCCCAAGGCAGCACAAGTTACCCTCTAGGGTCTACTTGGATCCTTGGGGAGGGATCTCGCCCTCCTTCCTTGGTCATTTCCTAAAAACACCATTCTATGATTATGAGAGAAGTCACCAGCCTTCCTTGGATTATTTCTCAATTCCTTTCTCACTTGGTTATATAGGCATGCGCCTTTCCTCCATGACACACCTATCCCAACTGATGTTCCCCTTCTTTCACAAGTTGACGCACACTTTTAATCATTTTTCCACTTTTTCAACCTGAGTCGACTCTTCAATGGGTGCACGCCCCTATCTCATGCGTGCTCCAACCCAGCCGACGTTTCTCTTCAATTAAAGGCTCCCATCTTGTACCTTCATTCATTTTGTTTCCCAATCGCACCGCAAGGCATTCGTCCCACATTTTGGTTGTTTATCTTGCTTAGCTGACATGTCTCACTAGTGGGGCGCCCAAAGCTTCCTTGGGCGCCCATCCTTGGTTTCTCATCCATCAAGCCATCTCTTGTGCATTCCATTGAGTGCACATTCCTTCATAGCACCCAACTTCACCAACCATTCATTTCTTTGGTGGGGCACCCATGTCCTCCTCACATGCCCACCCAACCAGTTCTTCGAGCAAGTCACCACTTAACCTTCATCGCAAGTCATTTCGRTGAAGTCGTACTTGGCATTCCATTACGCGCCCAAGTACCCTGAATTAACYGAAAGTTTGTTGACTCGCTCGTTTCACATGTCTTCGCTCATGGAGGAAATGTGCATGCTTAGGTCAAGTCCTAGGTCTTGACAATATCTTTTCAAAGAGAATTATTTTTCATTAATATTTTTCATAACTCGAATTAACATSSTTTCCATGTTTTCCAGGTCAATCTTTCCCTTAATTCATTCTATGAAAATTTTGTTATATCCAAACCAATATAATTGTTTTGTTAAATTTAAGAATCCAATTTTATATTATTTTATGTTTTTCCAATTTCATTAAGTATTTTATGTTTTCCAATTTCATTAAGAGTCATAATAAAATTCATTGTTATAGATATTATTAATTCATTATGTTATTGTATGTTACAATAGTTAACTTGGATAGTGGAATCTTTAATTCTTCATACTATGAGCAATAATACACATGTGGTTAGTCAATTTGAGCAATTTCATTGTTATAGATATTATTAATTCATTATGTTATTGTATGTTACAATAGTTAACTTGTATAGTGGAATCTTTAATTCTTCATACTATAAGCAATAATACACATGTGCTTGGTCAATTTGAGCAATTTCTTCTTATATATCAAAGATCAAAGAGTAAATGGGATAGGTGCTAGAGGGGGTTTACAACCACCTCCATTTCCATTAGTGTTAGATAGGCAAAGGAAGGAGGCATTTACCTTAGGGTTAAGGAGGAGTTGGGGTGAGTATGTGACTCTAAGAGACAAAGATCCATAACATGAGACAATGAGGAGGATTGAAGGATTGGGCCTTAATAGGGATTTCTAGGCTAGACCGCTTTATACATCGAGGCTGTAATTGGCAAAGGATATCTCATATTGGGATCATAATAGGCATACCTTTTCATTTTTATGGAGAGTGAGAACATAAACTTTGGAGGAGGTATAACAGATCATAGGTCTACCTATTGATGGTACATCAAAAGTCTTATATGATGGGGTTATAAGGATTAAGAGGATTATAATTTAGGGTGATAATTGTTCTAAAATTTAAAGATTTTAAAGTGATATAGAGATTAGGAATTATAATAGTTTAAGAGGTTATAGGATTATGGGTTGATGGTTTAGTGTTAAGAATAATGATTAAAAATCAAAGGTCTTATATGATAGGGTTTTAGGGATTAAGAAGATTATAATTTAGGGTGATAATTGTTATTAAAATTTAAAGTGGTATAGAGATTAGAAATTATAATAGTTTAAGAGGTTATAGGATTATGGGTTGATGGTTTAATGTTAGGGATTATATTTATAATAATAATAATAATAATAATAATCTATTTTTAAGGTCACGGCCAAGCCAGCACACCAAATTGGTGTATGAGACCCCCTTGTTTGTGGGACAAGGGACCCCCCTCCACCCAACGATTTGACTGGTAAAGTCTACAAAGGTATACATACCCTACCCCTCTCTGGATTTGAACCTGTGACCTCTTAAGAGGAAACACATGTTCTTAACCATTAGGCCCACTCAGGCTATATAGATAATGCATTTATAGGTTAGATTTGATGTTTGTTAAACTTTGATTATAATATAAATTATGGTATGAGACGTAATAGTTAGGTCATAATCTTTTAAGATAAGTGATTAAGAATTATAATTACATGTCCCTATTTTATGGCTTAAGTATTCTGGTAGGTTATATTAGTTTTATGTCTCTATTTTATAGATTAATTATTATGGTAGGTTATATTAGTTTTTAGGTTGTTTGGGTAGAGCATTAATAAAGACGTTCTTTATTAAAAAACTTAAAAAAAAAAATTTAAGGTATATTAGTTTTTACTTAGACAACTTAAAAAACCTTTTGTATGCATGGTGGACCGCCAAACTTGGGGCATATTGGGAGGGCTTCTTCTTCCACCTATTACTGTCTCAAAGGCGTCCCAATTCCCGGTTACAACAAAGGCACATGTGTCAAGATACCAAGTTAAGAAACAATTACCACACAATTTCTCAAAATGTTCCTTTGATAATGTTTTACACAAGCTTTTTAATAAATAATATATCATAAAATAGATTTCTTATGAGACTCTAATCTCCTTATCACTTACCGATAACTCAATCTTCAAATAGACCGGCTCCCTAGGATGAACAAGGGTTATGGCCAATACGAGAAGACTACATCGAAAATGTTGTGTTCCCTGATACGAGTAACCCATGTATGTTATGAAATGCTATGCAAATACAAAATAAAATAGCAAAATATAAGTAAATATAATTGTACACACATACTAAGTGTAATACTCATAACTATTTATTTCTGCTGAATTTATTATCTTTAATAATTTAATAAATAATTTACAAAAACACTCTATACAATAATAATGAAAAAAATTAACAACTTTAAAAATATATATAATATATTAAAAACAATAATATCATTATCATATTTTGACAAAATTTTCAACTTATAACTACAACTATAACATTTTATAAAATCTACTTCTTATATCATATATAATAAAACGTATTAAAAAAATAATATCATTATCATAAACAAAATTTTCAACTTATAACTACAACTATAACATTCATCATCATCATCATCATCATTATCATCAGATGAATTGATAACTATAGCCTTGAAAGTGGGTAGAGAAATTTCATGTTTTTTTTCAAATAGAAATTTCACGCTGGCTTTCCCACATAGTAGATGATATGGAAGTGGTAAATCCACAACCCAAAGAACACAGGTTCGAACTAGTAACCTCTCCCCAAACAAAAAAAATGTACACATGTCTTACCAATTGTGCTATTCCATAAAACTACAGCAAAGAAATTTCATTTAAAAACATATATAAAATAAATTAGATGAATTGATAACTATAACCTTAAAGGTGGGCAGAGAAATTTCATTTAAAAACATATATAAAATAAATTGGATGAATTGATAACTATAGCCTTGAAGCTGGGCAGAGAAATTTCATTTAAAAACATATATTTAAAAAAAGTCCATTCCATTTGTTGCCATGACATTTATCGACCGCCAAAAATAAATGAATTTGATGGACACATACGTCAACGGTGTGGCCCTTGGATTGATTCCTACCGCGCCCTCCTACATTTAGTTGATTTCTTGTTTGGTGTATCATTTAGTTTGACCAACTAGTTTTTTTAAAAGGTTAGTAACTACCTTCTTGCTAATAATTGTTATGATAAAGCTGTGTGATGTTATGATAATAATTGTGTATCACTAAATTCTGAGGTTGCTTAGTTTGATTAAATTTGTTTTTTTAGGTTTGTAACTACCTTGACCAGACTTGAAAAAAAGTGTGTGATATTATGATAATAATTGCTTATCACTTAATTCCGAGATGGCCTAATTTGACTAATTCTATATTTCTAACAATTTTTAAAAAATGATGTTATTATAATAATTTTGGTGTGATTTTATAGTAATAATATAAATATTATAAAATGATATTTATAACAATTTTGGTGTGATACCTCTATTCAACTATAAGACAAGAGACACATTCTCTTAGAAAATGGGTTTTAAAAAACTATATTAGTATATGGATATTAATAATAGTGTACAATAGTTGTTATTATAGTATTGAGATGGATAAATTTACGAAAACTAACCATTTAAAATATATAGAAAGAATTATCATTAATAATAATTAAATTTAAGGTTAGCATCAAGCCATACATTAAATTGGTGTATGAGATTCTTTGTTTGTGGGACAAGAGACCCCCTTCATGTTGCCTTTCTTGATGCTATTTGAATGTAATTTTTAATTTATAAATAATGGTAAACCTCATTTAGAATGTGAATCTATAGGTAATATATATACTAAAGAATCATAATGATAATTTAATTTATATGGCTGAAATGAAAATATAATAGAAGATTTTAGGTTTTAAAGAATGTTAGTGGCATATCCACTTTAGTTGCTGGAAAAAAAAATAGAAAATTGAAACAAGCAAATAAACTTAGTGGAGAGCCTTAACTTTTCTAATTAGAAAATTGTATGTTTGACCTCTATTTGGAGATGGTTTAAGGGAATTTCATTCTTATTTTGAAAGTTTGACTCATGTATTAAGAATGACATGTGACCTTGGTTTTGAACTGAAGAGAAAATTTGTACACAAACTCGAGAAATCTATATTGAAAAACCTTCATATCGATAATTGCTAATGTTGAGATCACAACTTAAACCCTATTTTTAAGATTTTGGCCACAACTACACTTTTCTAGAATGAGCAACATTGTGATGTCTATATTTTAAAACATGTGTTGGATGAAATGCATAACTTCTGACAATGACCCTAACTATTTTGTTGATTTTTAGAGTCATTAAATAAAATTACAATCAAATCAACATGTAAAATAACAAATTTGTAACT